>JAZHYW010002107.1:0-46277 GCA_037355805.1 Ixodes ricinus
ATGCAGCCCTTTCCGGCACAGAGCTCGATGACCATCAGCGACTGGTTGAGCGAGCCCGCCGAATCTGGGCGGCAAACTGAACGCTGGATTAAGGGCACCGACCAGAGACCGCAAGGTCCTTTCACTTTTCGATTTATAGAGTTTACGATGATGATAATGATGATGATGATCTTATGGCCATTGTTGTTGGACCATATAGAAAATTAGCCAAGTACACTATTTGCGTCGGCTATTAATTTTTCAACATTCGTTTCAGCAAGAAATAGGCTTGCGTCGTCAGCATATATTATATTTATTTGTTTATTGATGTTGACGATGTCATTAATATATATACTAAATAGCATACGCCCAAGAATACTACCCTGAGGGACACCACATTGAACCTTAAAGAGGAACTGACATATCAAAATCAAATTATTTTTTATTATCCGAAACGATTGAATACGATGCCGGAACATTACCCTCACAATTCGAAACTTGGAAATTCAGTATTTGTGAAGTAAACAAAACAATTTCCAAATGCCGAATTTGAAGTTCCCGCGCAACCCGTGCCAGTGCAGTGACGTCAAATTTCGCGCTCTTCTGCGAGTCGACCTTTTTTCGCATCTCCGCTCCACGCTACAACGCAAATCGCTGTTGCCACCGCGACCCGAAGCGAGGAGGTGTGGAGCGGGAGAGAAGGGCGCCGGCGGACCGTGAAAAACCGGTTTCTTAGTCCGGTTCCCTCGACTCACCGATCATCCTCTGCTCGATCGCCGCCAAGTTCTTCGAGGGAGTATACAAATCTAGGAAGCGACATCACACCGGACTCTGATTTTTCGTATTTCAAAAAGAAGTGCCGTAGTGCGTTCGCAATTGCGTTAAAAACATGTTTTACGATTGCTGTTATTAAATCTTATATAAATGTCGCCTACAAAGCTTCTAAATTTCATGACTTTTGACGTCACTAATCAAAAGAAGCGAGGAGGTGAAAAGCGGAAAGAAAAACGCCAAAAATAAAAAAACGAGCGCGAGCGCGAAATATTTTTTTTGCGGTTTTTTTGCGTGTCTTGAATACAGCTTGCATTGTTTTAGACTATAAAAAAATAAGAGCTTTGAGGTAGTGCCTCTTTAAGAAAAGGCGAAGTACGACCATTGACCACAACACATTGCGCATGTTGCTCAGGACAAGAGCGCAAAAGGGATAGGGGTACGCCACGGACACCGTAGCAGTATATTTTATCTAATATAATTTTGTCTTACTAAAATGCCTTACTAAAATCTCTAAATATGCCAAGGGTAAATAATCGATTTTTTATGTTTTCAAAATATTTTTTTTATATATAATGCAGATTCTGTAGACTTTGCTTTACGGAAACAAAATCGACCATCCGCTAACACAGAATGTTTTTTTTAAGGAAATAAATTCGGCGTTTCAAGATAATCGTTTCAAGCCCTTTTGAAAATATTGGAAGTATGGAGACAGGTCTGTAGTTTGTTAGGAGATTTTTCTCCTCCTTTAAATATAACAGAGACTTTAGCTAATTTCATTTCACGGGGAAAAGTTCCTGATGACAAGTTAAGGTTAAAAAATGTGCACCAAGCAAGGTGTGATGTTATTAATACCAAATTTCACAAACCTAACTTGTAAGTCATCTGTACCACAGCTTCTGCTGTTGCCGAGAAACGCAAACGCGTTATATACTTGGTGTTCATCAGTCGGCGTCCAAAAAATATCACGTGTACTGTGTGTTCAATCAAAGTTTAAAGCATTGACATTATGTGCTGGTGGATTCAAATTTACAAAAGCTGTGTTAAAGTGTTCTGCTCACAACGTTCCCGATATATTTAAGCCATTGACCTAAAGTTCGCCTATATTATTACGCTGTCCTCTGCGGCGTAAAATGACATTTAGAAATTTCGAAAATATTTCTGGACGTTTTCAAGAATTTCTATAAAAGAGCTGCGTATAATACTCTTGCTTAGCATTTCCTAACTCAGATGTCAGGTGGTTCCGAAATCGCTTGAAGATGATCAGTTTATCAGGATTTCTCGTCGATAAAAATGAAAGCCGTTTACAACTCCCTGCAACGCCGAATTAGAGCGCAGCTCTTGAGGAGGAGGGGAACGCGCGGAGGGAGGGGGGTCACGTGGCCTGGGGGTCACGTGACCTCGAGGGGTGCGGGGCGGAGAAAATTTTCAGCTCAATTTAGCGGGGAAAATTTTCCGCTAGAATTAGCTGCGAAAATTTTCAGCTAAATTTAGCGGGGAAAATGTTTCCGCTAACATTTAGCGGGAAAATTGTCCCCGCAAAATTTAGCGGGGAAAATTTTCCGCTAGATTTAGCGGGGAAAAGTTTCCGCTAAATTTAGCGGGAAAAATTTTCGCTAAATTTAGCGGGGAAAACTTTCCGCTAGATTTAGCGGGAAAAATTTTCCGCTAGCTATAGTGGGGAAAATTTACCGCTAGATTTAGCAGGGATAAGTTTCAGCTAAATTTAGCGCGAAAATTCTCCGCTAGAATTAGCGGGGAAATTTTTCCGCTAAATTTAGTGGGTAAAATTTTCTGCTAGAATTAGCACGGAATATTTTCCGCTAGATTCAGCGGGAAAAATTTTCCGCTACTGATGACGTCATCCGTGACGTCACTGATGACGTCATCGGCAACGGCATCCGCATCGTCATCGTCATCATCACTGATGACGTCATCAGTGACGTCGCTGATAACTTCATTGGCATCGTCATGTGACACCCCAGGTCACGTGACCGCCCAGTCACGTGACCCCCCAAGGTCACGTGACCCCCTCCGAGGTCACTTTGTGTCCCGTCCGTTTTGCTCTGTTTTTCATTATGTCACTTGTCCCCCCCCTATACCCTTCCCTCCTCCTTTTGAAGAGCTGCACTCTAATTCGGCATTACAGGGAGTTGTAAGCGGCGTTCACTTTTTTATGCTGGCGCTATGATGTTACCCGTGAAGATCAGTAGATGGTCGACATGATAGGCGCGTAGTGGCACGTGGCAGAGCAGATGACGAGTGGGCTTCCAAGATGATACAGCGGTCCTGCTCGTCGTCCGGTGTGACAAGCAATGCCACAGCACGGAATATATGCGAGTACGTAGTTCAGCGTTAGGGCAAGTGCACAGTTGGCCATCCTTGATGCAAATGCCCGGAATGTTGGTGGTCGTCTTCTTTTATGCTGGTGCTATGATGTTGTTGCCCGTGAAGATCAGTAGATGGTCGACATGATAGGCGCGTAGTGGCACGTGGAAGAGCAGATGACGAGTGGGCTTCCAAGATGATACAGCGGTCCTGCTCGTCGTCCGGTGTGACATGCAATGCCACAGCACGGAATATCTGCGAGTACGTAGTTCAGCGTTAGGGCAAGTGCACAGTTGGCCGTCGCTGATGCAAATGCCCGGAATGTTGGTGGTCGTCTTCTTTTATGCTGGTGCTATGATGTTGTTGCCCGTGAAGATCAGTAGATGGTCGACATGATAGGCGCGTAGTGGCACGTGGCAGAGCAGATGACGAGTGGGCTTCCAAGATGATGCAGCGGTCCTGCTCGTCGTCCGGTGTGACAGGCAATGCCACAGCACGGGATATCTGCGAGTACGTAGTTCAGCGTTAGGGCAAGTGCACAGTTGGCCGTCGCTGATGCCAATGCCCGGAATGTTGGTGGTCGTCTTCTTTTATGCTGGCGCTATGATGTTGTTGCCCGTGAAGATCAGTAGATGGTCGACATGATAGGCGCGTAGTGGCACGTGGCAGAGCAGATGACGAGTGGGCTTCCAAGATGATGCAGAGGTCCTGCTCGTCGTCCGGTGGGACAAGCAATGCCACAGCACGGGATATCTGCGAGTACGTAGTTCAGCGTTAGGGCAAGTGCACAGTTGGCCGTCGCTGATGCTCAATGCCCGGAATGTTGGTGGTCGTATTCTTTTATGCTGGCGCTATGATGTTGTTGCCCGTGAAGATCAGTAGATGGTCGACATGATAGGCGCGTAGTGGCACGTGGACAGAGCAGATGACGAGTGGGCTTCCAAGATGATGCAGCGGTCCTGCTCGTCGTCCGGTGTGACAAGCGATGCCACAGCACGGGATATCTGCGAGTACGTAGTTCAGCGTTAGGGCAAGTGCACAGTTGGCCGTCGCTGATGCCAATGCCCGGAATGTTGGTGGTCATCTTCTTTATGCTGGCGCTATGATGTTGTTGCCCGTGAAGATCAGTAGATGGTCGACATGATAGGCGCGTAGTGGCACGTGGCAGAGCAGATGACGAGTGGGCTTCCAAGATGATGCAGCGGTCCTGCTCGTCGTCCGGTGGGACAAGCGATGCCACAGCACGGGATATCTGCGAGTACGTAGTTCAGTGTTAGGGCAAGTGCACAGTTGGCCGTCGCTGCTGCCAATGCCCGGAATGTTGGTGGTCGTCTTCCTTTATGCTGGCGCTATGATGTTGTTGCCCGTGAAGATCAGTAGATGGTCGACATGATAGGCGCGTAGTGGCACGTGGCAGAGCAGATGACGAGTGGGCTTCCAAGATGATGCAGCGGTCCTGCTCGTCGTCCGGTGGGACAAGCGATGCCACAGCACGGGATATCTGCGAGTACGTAGTTCAGCGTTAGGGCAAGTGCACAGTTGGCCGTCGCTGATGCCAATGCCCGGAATGTTGGTGGTCGTCTTCCTTTATGCTAGCGCTATGATGTTGTTGCCCGTGAAGATCAGTAGATGGTCGACATGATAGGCGCGTAGTGGCACGTGGCAGAGCAGATGACGAGTGGGCTTCCAAGATGATGCAGCGGTCCTGCTCGTCGTCCGGTGGGACAGGCGATGCCACAGCACGGGATATCTGCGAGTACGTAGTTCAGCGTTAGGGCAAGTGCACAGTTGGCCGTCGCTGATGTCAATGCCCGGAATGTTGGTGGTCGTCTTCTTTTATGCTGGCGCTATGATGTTGTTGCCCGTGAAGATCAGTAGATGGTCGACATGATAGGCGCGTAGTGGCACGTGGCAGAGCAGATGACGAGTGGGCTTCCAAGATGATGCAGCGGTCCTGCTCGTCGTCCGGTGGGACAGGCGATGCCACAGCACGGGATATCTGCGAGTACGTAGTTCAGCGTTAGGGCAAGTGCACAGTTGGCCGTCGCTGATGCCAATGCCCGGAATGTTGGTGGTCGTCTTCTTTGATGCTGGCGCTATGATGTTGTCGCCCGTGAAGATCAGTAGATGGTCGACATGATAGGCGCGTAGTGGCACGTGGCAGAGCAGATGACGAGTGGGCTTCTAAGATGATGCAGTGGTCCTGCTCGTCGTCCGGTGGGACAAGCGATGCCACAGCACGGGATATCTGCGAGTACGTAGTTCAGCGTTAGGGCAAGTGCACAGTTGGCCGTCGCTGATGTCAATGCCCGGAATGTTGGTGGTCGTTTTCTTTTATGCTGGCGCTATGATGTTGTTGCCCGTGAAGATCAGTAGATGGTCGACATGATAGGCGCGTAGTGGCACGTGGCAGAGCAGATGACGAGTGGGCTTCCAAGATGATGCAGCGGTCCTGCTCGTCGTCCGGTGTGACAGGCGATGCCACAGCACGGGATATCTGCGAGTACGTAGTTCAGCGTTAGGGCAAGTGCACAGTTGGCCGTCGCTGATGCCAATGCCCGGAATGTTGGTGGTCGTCTTCTTTGATGCTGGCGCTATGATGTTGTTTCGCAAGTGAAGATCAGTAGATGGACGACATGGTAACCGCCTTGCATGATGTGTCACTTCGGCATTGCAGATGACCAGTGGGCTTTCCCAAAATGATGCGAGCGGTCCCTGCTCGTCCTCCGAGTGTGACAAGCGATGCGACAGCTCTGAGGATACCTGGTAGTACGTAGTTCAGCATTAGAGCAAGTGCACAGTTGGCCGTCGCTGATAATGCTAACGGAATGTTGGTTTGCTCATCTTGCATTTTACTGCTGGCGCTATGATGTTGTTGCCCGTGAAGATCAGTAGGTGGTCGACATGATTCAGGCGCATAGCTTGGCACGTGGCACTTAGCAGATGACGAATGGGCTTCCAAAATGATGCAGCGGTTCTGCTCATAGTTCGGTGTGACAAGCTATGCCACAGCACGACAATCATTTCCGCAGTTCGTCGCTCAGCGTCAGGTGCAGAGTGCACAGTTGGCCGTCGCTGATGCCAATGGCCGGAGTGTTGATGGTAGTTTCCTTTTATGCTGGCGCTATGATGTAGTTGCCAGTGAGGATCAATTCATGGTCGACATCAAAGACGCGTAGTGGCACGTGGCAGAGTAGATGACATGCGGGCTTCAAGATGATGCAGCGGTCCTGCTCGTCGTCCGGTGGGACAAGCAATGCCGCAGCAGGGGATATCTGCGAGTACGTAGTTCAGCGTTAGGGCAAGTGCACAGGTAGCCGTCGCTGATGCCAATGCCCGGAATGTTGGTGGTCGTATTTTTTTATGCTGGCGCTATGATGTTGTTGCCCGTGAAGATCAGTAGATGGTCGACATGATAGGCGCGTAGTCGCACGTGGCAGAGCAGATGACGAGTGGGCTTCCAAGATGATGCAGCGGTCCTGCTCGTCGTCCGGTGTGACAAGCAATGCCACAGCACGGGATATCTGCGAGTACGTAGTTCAGCGTTAGGGCAAGCGCACAGTTGGACGTCGCTGATCCCAATGCCCGGAATGTCGGTGGTCGTCTTCTTTTATGCTGGCGCTATGATGTTGTTGCCTGTGAAGATCAGTAGATGGTCGACATGATAGGCGTGTAGTGGACACGTGGCAGAGCAGATGGCGAGTAAGCTTCCAAGTTGATGCAGCGGTCCTGCTCGTCTTCCAGTGTGACAAGCAATGCCAGAGCACGGGATTAACTGCGAGTACGTAGTTCAGCGTTAGGGCAAGTGCACAGTTGGCCGTCGCTGATGTGAATGCCCGGAATGTGGGTGGTCGTCTTCTTTTATGCTGCGCGCTATGATGTTGTTGCCCGTGAAGATCAGTAGATGGTCGACATGATAGGCGCTTAGTGGCATGTGGCAGAGCAGATGACGAGTGGGGCTTCCAAGATGATGCAGCGGTCCTGCTCGTCCTCTAGTGTGACAATCAACGCCACAGCATGGGATATCTGCGAGTACGTAGTTCAACATTTGGGCAAGTGCCCAGGGGCCGTCACTGATATCAATGCCCAGGAATGTTGGTGGCCGTCTTCTTTTATGCTGGCGCTATGATGTTGTTGCCCGTGATGATCAGTAGATGGTTGACATGGTAGGTACGTAGTGGCACGTGGCAGCGCAGATGACGAGTGGGGCTTCCAAGATGATGCAGTGGTCCTGCTCGTCTTACGGTGGGACAAGCAATGCCACAGCACGCGATATCTGCGAGTACGCTGTTCAGCGTTAGGGCAAGTGCACAGTTGGCCGTCGCTGCTGCCAATCAGTAGCAGAAGCGCTACGACGCCGTGATGAACGCGCATATAGTCACGTTTCTGTCGGCACGTGTTTCTGGCCATGCGCAGTGCACGGGAGAAAAGGAAATCCGGTTAGACAGAGCTCGCGCGCACGCAGCAATTGCCTTCCGCTGAGCGGCGCTGCTTTTGAGTGGAGAGTGACGTAATGACATTCGGTTTATTCGTTTTAAATAGTGCTTAAGTGAGTTTTCGAGAAAAAAACTGGCGTCCTCGTGGTTGACATTTAGACAAAAATAGGCGCTGGAATTTATTTGAAGTTTTCCTTTAAACCGCGCAGTCACAGCGTACAAAAGATAATGGAGTTTCTCCGCTGACTTAAATGGGCGAATTATGCCGGGACACTCCTCAAGCATTTTCAAGCAGGTTTGCTTATACATATTGTGAAAAGATCGAGATCGAGCAACGAAACTAACTGGCAAACGTCAGAAGATATAATGCGAACCGCCGTTGTCTATAGGCGCCTGTGCGTGGGAGCAAGCATGCACTGGTGTTCGCTCGATCGAGCAGCGCCATTATATTGGAAGAGTTTTGTGCAATGACGAAAATGTATTGACATTGAATTGTCGTGATATGAAACCCCTGAACGTGTCGGCAGTCTTTTTGTACAGCCGAGCTGTTAAGGGCTAGTTTCCCCCGTCTCGTGTCCGGTAACAAACAAATGTCGCCACAAAACTGCACAAAACTCTGGACAGCTACCGCCATCTATGAGCCACGGCGGCAACCAGACAACCAGTTTGGTTGCCGCTTTCGCTCATAGATGGCGGCAACCTTTCCAGCTATCACAGAAGAATGGATAGTTGGGCGAGTTAGTGGAAATCCATCGCAGGAAACAGAGCGCACAACAAACTAGGACGAAGAAGAAACACACGGGACGAGCGTACAGCTTCGCTGGTCTTCCTTCGTCCCCAGAGTGGAAAGGCTGAAAGCTTTTTGGACGACCGATATGACAGGACCGCCATACATATAATTTAAAAAATACACTCCTTCAACAGTGCCTGTAGGCGGTATTTTTTCTGATGTATTCGCGGCGTGACAGCGGCTTTACTGTCCTGTATACCTCCTACGCAACGGAGTGCTAAGATGTTTGCGGAACGACGGCGGCGATATTTACGTTACGAAGAGTATCTGCAGGAATTCGATTGATCTCCATTGGGAAGCTTTATCGGGTCGGTAACTCGGACAACGATATATCCGACACTCTGAGGACACCATTACCCCTCCTCCATATATAGGTATCGCTTTTAGTCATCAAAGGTATCGGAAGGATCTGCTAAAACTTCCTATTATCTTCACTGATGTTTCGGAGAACGTCCGCAGCTCACGACGTTTTCCTGTACCGAAAAAATACGCTTGTCTGAGCATGGTCGCCGACTTTCCCACCGTCCTCATTCTTCTGAAACCCCTCAGCGCTCCCACGCGCGACATCATAATGAGATGTAAGAAGATAAAAAAACAGGACGCGACGTACGCGTTGTTCCTAATACTTTCGGCTCCTCGTGTCGATATTCTGAAGTCAGCGGCATAATGGAGTCCCAAGCGGGCCTTCCGCTGTTTAACGAGCCAAGAAGCGTAATAAGCGTAATAAGGAAACTTTTAGCGAGACGTAGAGAGACGAGACGGGGACGACATTTTTATGAACAAAGAACAAAAAGTGATGTTTATTGCGATGGGTCTGAACTCGCTTGAAAGAGTCGCGCGGAAGAGTTTGACTGGATATTCAACATCCTCCCCGCCGAATGGGCGCAGGTCATTCCTTGTGCGCTTCAAATCTATGCAGAAATTGAACAGGACGTCGAATTGTGGCTCCTCCTGGCAAACGAACTATGCAGGATCAGATGTGGCCATCACGCCCTGGGAATACTTGAACGATGCGGCCAGTCTTCCGTGTTTTCCGTGGGTGGAGGTCGTCATGTAGAATCACCAAGTCGTTCGGCTGCAAGTTGGTCGAGGCTGCTGGAGTGCTGTGGTGAAATGACCGTAGTGTGCACAGGTACTCCTTGCGCCAGCGCTTCTAGAGTGACGTTGAGAGTCTTTCCCGGTACTTTCAGCGACGAGAGAGTTCGTTGGCCGAAGAAGCAGTAGGTTCTCCTCCACGACTTGGTAGCACAATTACCCGCCTGCCAACAAGGAAATGTGCCGGGGTGAGCGGCTTTGGTTCCCCTGAGTCGACGGTCACGTAGGTCAATGGTCGGAAGTTTATATCACTGCCTCGATATCTGTTAAAATGGTGCTTAACTCCTCGAAGGTCACATAGCTGCATCCCAGTGCCTTTTTCAGGGGAGTCTTCATGGACCGCACCAATTCGCTCCCAGGAGCCGCCCCTCCAGGCTGCGCGCTCTACGATGAATTACCGTTTAATGCCTTCGTGAGCCATGTAGTCGAGTGACTTCTTCTGCACGCATTGTTTTCCAGATCTTTTGCAGCTCACTGGAAGCTCAGTGGAAAGTCTTGGCGTGGTCGGAGTAGATCGTGTGACAGAGCCCACGTCGCGCCACGAAACGTCAAAAGCTCGAAGGAAGCTTGCTGTTGACATGTCTCTCACCATCTCTAGATGCACTGCCCTTGTGACGGCGCAGGTCAGTAGTAGGACGTAAGGCTTGTGCGTCTTTCCTTCGTCTTTGGTAAGGACTGGGCCGGCGAAGTCGAGACCCGTGACCACAAAGGGAGCTGCCGCCAACACTCTCCTCCTGAAAGTAGCGCGACTGGCTCAGTCGCACTCCTGCTGTTCATTCTTCTGCAGGTCATGCAACGACCAAGGCCCTTCCTCACCGCTTGTCTGGCTCGGACTATCCAGAACATCTCGCGGAGATGAGTAAGAGTCTCCAGACATCCTGCGTGCAGAAGACAATGGTGTGTACCGCGAATCAGGAGCTCCACAGAGTGCTGTGTTGCTGGCAGTACGATTGGATGCGCTGTCTCGTGCCAGAGGTTAGAGTGCTGTAGGCATCCCTTGAGTCTCACCACTCCCTTGTCGTCGAGGAACACATCTAGGCTGCTCAACTCTCTTGAACCAATGAAATGTCCGCCTCGTTCCAGATGGTGGAATGCCTCGCCGAATCCCTCCCTCTGCACCTGACGGACCAGCGAAATTTGTGCTTCCTGTACTTCATCAGCACTAAGTGAACCCTCACTTTTTTTTGCGTTGCGCCTACAATTATCCATGAAGCGCTGCACCCAGGTTGTGACTCTCAGAAGGTGGTTCAGCTAACCAAATTTCTCGGTAGCCAAAAGGGGCTGTGTAGCACTTGTGCTGGTATGGCTCACCGTCGCAGCTGAGGATCTTCTCTCTTCCTCAGTTACTGGACCTGGGTTAACAATGTGCGCGGAAGGCCAGCTTGAGGGCGTTTTGGCCAACAACGTTGGTCCATTCCACCACTTGTCACAACTCTTCAGTGAGTCCGGGCTAACTCCACGAGTTAGCAGGTCTGCCGGGTTGTCTATTCCTGGGCAGTGTCTCCAATCACTAGGTTCCGTTTTCTCTTGGACCTCCTGAACTCGGATTCGCTACGAAAGGTTTCAACTGAGTCGCTGGTCCTTTCACCCAGTAAAATGCAACTGTGAAATCCGTCCGCAGCGTCACTACTGAGAGACCCAAGTCCACTGCTCCTTTCAGACAGGATGCACATTCTAGCGCCTAACAGCACTCCCATGAGCTCTAGTCGAGGAAGGGATAAATTCTTCAATGAGGCAGCCCGTGTCTTGGCCATGATGGGTGTCACAATCGTCTGGTTGTTACTTTCACTACGCAGGTAGGCTACCGCTCCATAGGCCTGGGGACTCGCGTCAGTGAAGATGTGCAGCTCGGTCGCATTCTTGTCGCAAGCATAGTGACGTGAAATTGAGATGTTCTTGAGATGAGGCAGAGCCTCTATTATTTGGTTCCACCTTACACTCACTTCTGGCGGTAGCTGTGTGTCCCAGTATACCCAAGCGTCCAGAGCTCCGGGAACAGCACCTCTGCCAATATTGTTACTGGGCTGAGAAGTCCAAGGCGGTCGAAGATCCTCGCCGAGGCTTGCAGGACGAAGCGTTTGGTGCTGCGGTTGATGGTCAGGAGCTCCAGAGTGGTTCCCAAGGGATACTTAAGCTCATCTCTATTTCTGTTCCACTCGAGTTTCAAAACTCGCGTCACAGCAGAGTTCGGCATTGCTGTAACACAGGACCGGTTCCCAAGTTCATCTTCATTAAATCGTTGCTGAAGAAAGTCGCTGTTTGAGCTCTACTTTCTCAACTTCATCCCCGCTGAGCTCAGAATTCGCTGAGCATCTTCGTAGAGGCTTGTAGCTATTTCTACCGTGTCTGCGCCAGTGATCAAGTCATCAACTTACAAACAGTCGCTCCGTACTGTGGCTGTTTCCGCGAAGTCCTCCGAGACGTTGGCAAGGTGATGCTCGACAGTCGCTGCTAGCATGAAGGGGCTGCTCGTAGCGCCGAATGGAACGCGCGTCATGCGCTACACTTCAGTTTCTGCACTTGTTGAGCCTTCTGATGGCGGATGCGTGTACCATAAGAAATGAAGGGCATCCCGATCCTCTTGCTTGACCACAATTCGTAGGAAAGCCTTCTTTATGTCCGCTACTGAAAGCAATCTCATGGCATCGGAAGTTGAGCACGGTCTTGAGGAGGTCAAGATTAAGGTGTAGACCGGTAGCCAATGCGTCGTTGAGGGACTGACAGCCAGGCGCCTTCGCAGAAGCATCAAACACGATGCGTGTCTTGGTCGTGGAGCTATCAGGTCGGAAAACAGCACGATGCGGCACGTAGTAGACTCTGCCTGAAGTGACATTGACTTCAGCCTCTGGGACCTTCTCAGCGAAGCCCTCTCTCAGGTTGCTGCGGATCGCTGTGTCGTACTCGGTTAGCCTTTCGGTGTTGCCCCTCAGTCACCGCATCAGTCTGTCCAGGCGCTGTCGTGTGACGGCTTCGTTGTTCTCCAGAGGGCGATCCACGGTCTTCCAAGGGAGGTTTGCCTCATACCGACCATTGGCGAGGGTAAGGAATGAAGTGAAATCTCCCCTTACTCTTTCTTTCTCTCCTCCCTGTGCACAGTCATTCGCTGTGATTCCGAGGCTATCTAGTTCCCAGAAGGCTCGAAGTTCGTTCGAGAGGCTTGACGTCCATTGCACGACAATGGTTCGCAAGATGGCCACAGTGGTACATGATACCACGGAGGCAACCTGAGGAATTAGGCCTTGTAGTGTCCAGCCAAAGTCCGTCTTGACTGCGACCAAGGATCCCTCCAGCTTGCGGACATCTCTACTCACAATCCTCCAATAGTGGTCTCCTCCAACCAGTATTTCGATGGCTTGTGTGGTTTTGTAGGCCGGTGGAAGTGTGACATCCGCTAGCTCCAGCTCTGCCAGGCCAGCAGTCTCAATCACAGTATCCGGCAGGACTAGTCGGTCGGAAGAGATGTCCTCAATCTCAAGGACCTTCACACAGTGCCCCTTACGGCTGTACTGGCTTCTCAGCCACACTCGCACAAGACGTCGTTTCTTCTTCGTGACGTTAGTTGCTCCGCCGAAGGGATAGATTGTCACCTCCTCCTCGCCTATGACCTCTAGCTTCAGTTCTCCTGTAGAGGTGTTCAATGAAGAATGAGCGTTGATGCCCCCATCGAACAGACAGCGAGCTAAGCACTTCCGGTTTCGTCCGTCGACCCATGCTTGAGCAGTCTGCAACAACACAGTGTTCTTGCTGGTGGAATTCAGTGATATCGTGGAGTGCAGTTCGACAGCAGTCTCTCCGCTGGTAGATGAAGCAGGGGGTCACAAAGCAGGGTGATGTGGCGTCGACCACACCTCGTGCAGCGAAGGGTCTGATATCTGCACTTTCTTGGTACGTGTCCTTTCTTCGCGCATCGATAGCACCTTCCTTCAGTTCGCAACTTCTTTTTTTTTCTTCTAGTGGTATCCTTGCGTTGCACTGCGATGTGTCGTGTGAGAGGGAAGCGCAAAAGACGCACCTTTTATTTGAGGGTTTGGCTGCAACAGTGAGGAAGCAGCTGATGCCCTTCCTTTGGTGCTGTCGCTCAGACAATCGTTGGACGCACGATCCCTCGGAGGTTGTGGTTGGGCTTGTGGTCTGCCATCCTGCACCTTCTCGCGGCTTTCAAGTTCGGTACGAAGTGATCTTAAAACGGCGTCGAGGGTCGAATCGACGGGCACGACCTTCCGCTCGCCCTGTGCTTTGTGCTTCTGAAACTCCACTGCCCAATCCGCAGGCAACACGCGGAACAGAACGGCACACATCGCCCCGTAGCTGTCGGACTTGACGCCGACGGTCTTCAGTGCGGCGATGTTCTTGTGAATGTGATCGTGGAGGCGCCGGAGGGCGACGACATCGCTCAGCGCTTTCATGTACGGCAGGTTTACCAGCTGCGTAAGATGCTCTTGAACCAACATGTCTTGCTTGCCAAATTTTTCTTTGAGCAACTCCATGACGTAGGTGTAGTTTTGCTCGGTACCTGGATGCCGCTTATTGATGCTGCCGCCTTTCCAGTCAACGCCGTTCGCAGGTACAGGAAATTTTCTACTCTTGACAAGGCATCATTCTCATGTATCGCTTGGTTGAATTGCTTCCAGAACGGAAGCCAGCCCAACTTGTTCCCGTTTAACCGCTGTAGCTCGAGCTTCGGCAGCCGAAGCTGCCCTGCACGGTGTTCGGACTGGCCGGTCAATCAGGCGTCCCTCTCGGAAACGCTGTTCCCGCTGGCTGACGACGTTCCTCGTTGTAGGCGTTTGATTCGTGTTCGCATCCGTGTTACAAGTCCTTGGCCTTCTCGAACGCCCTGATACTCTTCGGCAAGGTTCGCGTTCGTCAAGTGAGGCACCATGAGCGCGTCTTCCTGGCTGAGCTTTCTTGCCAAGATCTCCAGTTCGTCCGTGATGTCCGCGAGTCTCTTCTTCTTGTTTGGGCTCCAGGTCTTCGGTTCTCAGCCTTGGAGCTCCTCGCTGAGCCGTTGAATTTCGGATCGAGTCACCACCCGTTTCGTTTGAAGGCACTCCATGCTTGTCGTTCTTCTCGTTAGGCCTAGTTTGTCGCGACGTCCTCAAAGTGTCTTTTCGCCTCTTCGCGTCGGAGCGTCGTCAAGTCTCTAGGCTCCTTCGCGTCGCTATACCTTTACGTCTCGTCGCGTGCTCATTCCCGGGTTTCGGAACCAAACTAATAAGAAATCCTTTAGCGAGACGTAGAGAGACGAGACGAGGACGACATTTTTACGAACAAAGAAAAAAGTGATGTATATTGTAATGGGTCTGAACTCGCTTGAAAGAGTCGCACGGTAGAGTTCGACTGGATATTCAACAGAGCCCTTTTTTAGAACGCCGTAAATGCTGCCCTTGCTTTATGCCCTTCTAAAAAGAGTTGATTTAGTTGTTTTCGATGACGCTCAGCAGGTCTTCTATTTGGAACCATATGCATATTTTTATTAATCAAAAAGTTAATTAACGAATTTTAATTAATTTAGCCTACTGACCCTTAATATTAGCCAACTATAGTATGTCCCCCTGCCCGTATAACTCCCCTGCACAAACCGCTTAGTGTAACTTTCACGGCTTTTGTTTAAACAAATATGTTATGAAAAAAAACACCTGGTATATACTGTAAACGACCTAATTTTCGCGAGGACAAACTTTTAGCGAATTTCTAGCGAAATATAGGTCCCACGAACAATTCCGGTAAAATGTAAACACATTGGAATTTATGTTGAGATCCCACCGCGTTGCGAAAATTAGAGCCCGCGAAGTATTACAAAACCTCAGCTTTTACCTAAATCGCGTAATATTGAGCCCGCGAAAAATAAGTCGTTTACAGCATATAGGGTGTCCCAAGCCACCAGGCTCGATCTAAAATCGACCGTAAAAATCGTCGACGGCACGTAGCTATCCAAACTTTTCGTCAAAGGTTAATTTCACAGGTCGTTTTTTCTTGTAAAATTATAAACCTTAGCTCCTTTTCTGTAAAAAATGGGGCCAAGAAACTTGCCAGTGTCAACGGCGGGAGGTGACCTAGACGACCGAGTCGAGTTGCGGGATGTGTTTGGCGTTCGTATTGATAGATGGCGTCGGAAGCAGCGTCCAAAGGTGTAGCCGACCAACGAAAGAAAGCAGACGACACGCAGACGAAATTCGTTGGCAGCAAAAACGCCGTCGTTATGCTAACGCGTTTTTTTTTCTTTAAGTTTTCATTTTATAGTTTTCATTTATTTCTAAACGAAGGGTACATACCAAAAAGATTATGTTCATTTTAATAAATCACTGTGTCGGGAGCAGTTTTGATAAAGAGGTAGCGCTATCCATCAATACGAGCGCCAAACACACCCCGCAACTCGACTCGGTCATTTGCGTCAGCACCCGCCGTTGACCCCGGCAAGTTTCTTGGCACTATTTTATACAAAAATGAAGCTACGCTTTGCTATTTTACATGAAAAAAATTGAACCGTGAAATACACCTTTCACGAAAAACTTAGAATGCTACGTGCTGGCGTCGAATTTTACGGTCCAATTTAGATCGAGCCTCGTAAATTGGGACACCCTATATATATTTTGCAAAATATTATTAATAACTGTTACAAACATAAAATTTGCGACATTTCGATTTTTGTTTTTTAAATATGCCTTCGCCTAGTTTACGTTATCACAAAAAAAAAGAAGACAGAGGAAGAAGCATGGCTTGGTGGAGGATGGCGTGGATGTTTAACAGGCTTTTTCGCGCGCTACACATTTGTTGTGTGTTTTTGTGATAAATGTTTTGTTATATTACGCCCTCTTGTCACGTTTCAGACAATAAAGCATCATGCAAAAGACGCGCAGTTCGCCGCACACCTAATGACAGAATTAATCAAGGAACAGATCCCAAACATGTTCGACGTGTGCTTGCTTCATAGTACAGTGTTGGCGGTCACGCGGTACAAGTAACGGCGCTACCAGTAACCCATTACTTTTTTCTGTAACGCGTAACGTACTCGTTACGTTTACAAAACAGTAGCGGGTAACGTACTTACGTTAGTTATTTCGAGTATCGCGTAACGGAGTTAAGTTACTCGTTAAATACCTTTCCCAAGATTTTAAAACAAAAAACATTCGTGCTAGGCGTTAAGCCACTTTAATTTCTAAGCTTTTTTGGGGTTTATCTTTGTGTTTTTTCTTGTGAGTACTTAGGAGAAACCGCAAAAAAGCAAAGGTAATAATGCTCAGTTTCTGCATGAACACAATATTTCTCGAAACTATGGCGCTTGTGCATGAACCTCTAACATCAAAGCAGTAAAACGTGTTATTCAGAATTTAGAAAAGTAACGCAAAAGTAACGGGCGCTATTTTTTATCAGTAACGGTAATGGTAATGCGTTCATATTATTTGGACATAAGCTAGGTTGGTAAAGCGTTCCTTTTATTTGTAACGAGTAACGCATTTCGTTATTTTTTTCCGGTAAGCCCTACACCACTGCTATATACATACCATATGCTTAGAACATGTTTGTATGTGACCGGTCGACAGGACCGCCACACAGGGAAGAAACCAGGCTTGTACAAGATGCTCACTAAAAGTATTTAAGTTAAGTTGCTGATTACCCCAAAAAATAGTAACTGAGTAGAGTACTAAATACTCAAATGTGTAACGTAATTGAGTAAAGCACAAAATACTCCAAAAAAGTAACTCGTTACTTTCAAGACACTCTCAAGTTACAATTTTCTCTGAAATTTATTGTCAAGCACAACCGAAGTCAGAAACAATTCTTCCTCCCAGCTACTATTGAATCTCCTGGAAATCTCTTAGCTGGACTTTGGCTGCCACTCAGGCTTCAAGGAGGGCCCAAGTAACTACGAATAAAACAAAACAAAAAAAACGTTTTTCTTTTATACCCTTGCTATGGCGAGGACATAGGCGAGAGCAGCGCGGGGCCCGTTCGCCTGCGGAGGAAATTTCTACACAAAGCGCTCGCCTCCGACGCTCCCCTTTTGTCGGGTGTTCATTTCCGCTTCCCCCGTCAGTGCACTGGCGGTGCCGTGCAGTCGAGGGTCGGGGAGTCCAGGCCTGGAAAGAGCGGGCGCCACCATGGTGGGCGCCGGCGGTCATTCGTGCTACCGAAGACAATAGCGAGTTTTAGTAGACCGTGTTTGCCCCTCCGCTAAGCCCCTCCGCTACCCGGAACTCTACAGCCAAGGCCATCGGCATGCAGGCGCAGTGGCGGTTTCTTCGTAGCGGATTGTTAGCGGAGGGGGAAACGCGGTCTACTAAAACTCGCTAATGCTGCGTACGCCCTGAGCGATGGGCCGCCGGATTGGAGCCATGGAGTCTTACGAGTCTTGTGTGCGAAGAGAGCCTAGTGAAACGAACGAGCGGTGTGTGCGACTGCGTGTGGATGCAGAGGCATTTCTGAAGCTGGAAGGCTTTCTTTTATATGCTTTCACTCCATAACATAAAAAATAAACTCCGGTTTACTGTCGACTCTTACGAGACACTTGTAGAACCCACCTTCTCTCCGACACAAGAGCCCTCCCTCTGGCTTCTAGCCGTGTACACATCTTATGTTTTCACCCGCATGCCCTTCTGCTTCGGAATCTTTGTTGCTCTTGGGCTTGGCCACAAACAAATTGTAAGAAAATGTGCTTTGGCGTTTTGCCCAATTAGAAGACACGACACGCGTCCGCTCGGCTTGAGGCTGCGACACATGCTTCTCCGTGTCACCTCTTTCAGCAGAAGCCCGGAAGTGCACTGTATTACTTGCCACGAAATGTATCTGCAATGGCAGGGCGCCTAGCCAAAATAACTAGGGTTCATGTTTTCCAAGCTTCCCGCCTCTAAAGAAAATAAAAAATAGAAAGTAACTTAAAAGTAACTAAGTTACTTGAAAGTATTTAAGTTAAAGTACTAAATACTGACGTTCGAAAGTATTTGCAAGATACCAAGTTACTCACAAAAGTATTTAAAATACAGTAACTTGAGTAGAGTATTTAAGTTACGTACAAGTCTGGAAGAAACTTGTACCAGGCAGTAGGGAGTTTTAGGGAACCGTTTTTGCCCATCCGGCACGGTACGATTGTACCGTCCGATACAAACTGAGCATGTGCGAGTCCTCTGCGGTAGCGCATGCGCAGTTCGTACCGGACGGCATGTCGCATCGTATGGGTTGTGCAAGAACGCTTCCCTAAAACTCCCTAGTGTATGCGGACTCTCTTTTGTATGATGTATCAAGAGTATAAGGGTCTGTAGCCCTTTAAGGCTGGTTCCGCAGATATCCGTTTGACCATGCTCGACAACTTCGCCTTCCCATTCGACAACTCAACGCACTAGCAATCTGGCGGCGTCTATTGGGTAGCCCTGGATCACTCGATCCTGACCTTTTAAATGCGAAAGCATTAACTGTCAGATGGAGCGAGCCGACGTCATCAGCTTTGAAGCCATGCAAAACGCCACCTTAATGAAACCACGCGCAAAGCTAGCCTACGGCACCTTTTACACTTCAATCCCAAAGGCTGGCGCGCGTCGACGATGTTCCCATTGACCGCTGCGCGTCAGTTTGTGTGGTGTCATCCTGCCTGTATTGTCACACCATTGAGTTATCATTGATCACCGCGTTCGCTAGCCTCTTATCGGTTGTAAGGCGCATGGCAATATATATGGCGGATGGAATAAACCAAGGAGTTCGTTCTGTTGGGAAATACGTTGCTGTCTGTTCCTTCCTCGCGCCGCAAGAAACACGACAGTTGAACGATCGCTCACCCGATGGCGCTGCGTGTCCGCGAGGCAGCGGCTCCACCGTTCCACGCCGCAAGGTCAGCGTTTTGTACGCCGCAGATTAAAGAAGGAAGCGAAGAGCGGCGTGCTTAGGTGCACCTGGAGCTTTTTTTTGTATATAATTCCTGTTCTTTATAGATAGTGCGTCGACCTATCTCCCTCTAATGATGCGAAAATCTTCTATCGAGATATGCACAGGTTGCCAGTTCATCTGTAAACTACTATAATACTAATACTAATAATAATAATAATAATAAGTGTATTGCTCTCTCTGAGACTAGTCGAAATCAATGCAGGTTCGTCAAAGCCATCGAGGGCTTGTGGGACAGAACCTAAGTTGAAGTGACATCGAGTGAAGTACTATTATGAGCAGAAAAGTTAAGCATCGCAGTAGCATCAAGAAAAGTATTGAAAAAAAAGCTGGAGCATCGCATCGGTATCAAGTGAAGAAAAGAACATACAAAGCTTGAGCGTCGCAGTAACAGTAAGTGTACAAATGAAAAAGAATGTCAGCTTTGTCACAGTCTTGAAAGGTTCGTGATGTTTCAGAGGTTGGTTATGCGACACAGAATGTCAAATGTTTTCCATACAAACAGTATGTACTCTGAAGCACCAATGAGTATGATCAATTAGCTCTAGTATAAACATATCTATCAGTCTTCGGTCCTTTCAAATCACGATAACTTCACAAAGTTAGAAAAAGCAAAAAGTAAAAAAATGCAATGTGCACCATAAATAAAAGTTTTAAAAAATGTTTTAAAAGAAAAGCAGGGGCGTTTGGTCTTTTAAACACGACAAATAACCGTAACCAAAAAACACAGGCCTTTTAAGGGGTTTCGTTTAAGGAAGTATAATGACGTAAAGCTATCCTTATTTTCTTTTTTTAAGTCAGGTTTTTAAAGTTTGATGGTAACGAGTTAAAAGTTTGAGGAACATAGTAACGTCGCATGTGTTTGCCATAACGTGTATAACACGTGGGAACAAAAACCGAGTGTCTAGTCGTAGTTGACGGGATGTTGGACGGGGTGTTTTAAATTCGTCATTCCAGTAGTGGGTGAGCACGATCATTTCAAACAAGAAAGACTGAAAATTAGGCATGAAGAGGGCTTGAAAAGGATCGGGACAAGATGTCGTGGGTTCGTAAAGTACATGACGCAGGATTTTTTTAAGATACTGTTAACTTTTTTGTGCCATAACCCGGAGCAATTGCCATAGACTGTTATGCTATAGCGAGTGTGCTATATGCTAACGAGTTAGCTATGAAGTTTTCGGATATCAAATGGCAGGAAGGGCTTGATGTTGTATAATAAGCAGGAAACACTCCTTAATTTTGAGCATATTTTTATGAAATGTGAGTTCCACGAAAGGTCTGAGTCAAATAAATACCTAAGTATTTTACGTTGTTCGAATAAGGAATGGGGAGCGCAGTGGCAGGCGACGCATTGTGATGTGGAGCAGAAGAGGAATGTCTAAAACGATAGTCTGAAGTGGACTGTGAAAACAAACTAATTTTGTTTTGAGACGTTTATGTCGCTTAGATTTTTGTCAAACTGGTCCATTAATTCGATGGAGCATTTCTGTAGCATTTTCATCACTATGGGAAAAAAAAGGTGACTCGTTAGCAGAAGAGTGTCATCAGCATATTGATAGATGGCACAGTTTGAGATGGAGGTATACATGTCGTTGACGTATATATAGAAAGCAGAGGTGATAGAATTGAGCCCTGTGGCTACACCTGATTTTAGGGAAATCTTAGTTGCTACATATTCCTTCTATTGAAACAATTTGTGTTCGATCTTGTGGAAAATTCTTTAACAGGGCCAAGAAGGGCCCTCGGAAACCAACAGCTGAGAGCTTTTGTATTAAAACGGAATAACGCCTTGGAGACGTCGAGAAAACAAGCACATGCAAACAGGTTAGATTCGAAACCTAAATTTATGTTGTCTGAGAAAGCTTCGAGAAGATGTTGAGTACCACGCCCGGAATAAATCCGTACTGGGTGGGAGATATGACGCTGTATTTATCCACAAAGGAGGCCATCGTTATATAAAAAAATTTCTAATGTTTTAACCAAACTTGGCAGTATAGATATTGGCCTAAAGTATAATAATAGTAATAATACTAATAATATTTATTTGGGCTCCTTGAGTCCCGTTCACTTGCAGGAGAAGGGAAGGAGGATACAGTATGAATGCTTTGATCGCCTTATCCACCACGCGATAAAGGACGGCGACAGTGTGGCTATCGTTGCGTTTGGAGCGAGATGCGAGGTTGTACAGAACCTCACAAAGTGGAGGGCAATGCTACGCTGGGATCGTCTTACTGAAATTGTGGAAGATCGTCTTACTGAAATGGAAGATCTTCGACTCCGCGCGGGCTCCTCGATCGGCTGCGGGCTTCGAATGGGCGCCGAGGTAAGTGTTGTTCCCATCTGGACGAAACTACAGCGTGAGTGAAGGTGATCGTGGCCCTTTAAAGGGATATTGCAGGATTGGGCTCTTGACGTGTCGAGCTAAGGGTTTCACCAGAGCTGATCGAAGAGGGTGCATTCTGTGTGCGAAAAATGAAAAGAAGGAGCTTACTCGAGTAAAGAGCAAACAATTAGGAGCGTGAATTGGCTACTTATAGTGTCCGACTGCTAACAGAGGTACCCCTTTGTCACGATCTTGTTCCGTTTGTATGCGTGCGTAAAAAATAACAAAATAAAAAAGTGTGACAGGTCGATGGGTTTGAACTGCAGTCGGTTCCGTGTGGTTCGCTTGTTCGTTTTTTGTAAAGACAAGAGTGGCTTCGAGGTAAAGGCGTGTCCCCTTGGTCCCATTGTTTGGAGTGTGTATTTTCTGGTGACGATTTTGAGTTCACGATGTACAAAAGGATTGAGCACTGAATAAAGTGGTTAGCTGTGTTTGAGACGTCGTCGTGTTTCTTCCACCCAGTCTCAGGTGGTCTAAAAAGAATGGTAAACCTACACCAGCTCGCCTGCACCCTAACTGTTTTGTTTTTTTTTACTAACAGAATTCGTCTGATTGGCTTAACAACCGACCGGGGGTGGCGGGTAAGAGCGATGGCGCAGACACTGATCTTTGATAGCAGACGATGTTGGTGAGTCAAATGAGGCGCGGGCTGTGTAGGGCGCGACTTTTGGTATCTTGACTAATAAAACACACTCTGCAAGAACACTGCACTTGCAATAAGGATTCTTTGTCGGAAAATATGAGCAGCTGCCGTCTTCTGTTTGCGGTTCAACGAATCGGAGGCCTTTCGTTAGCAAACGGACGCTGTATAAGTAGCGAAATAACGTTCTTAATTTGTAACATGTTACCTAGGCAAGCTCTTTTTTAGAAATATAGAACTGGCCTGTCTCTTCTTTTCTTTTTCTCTTTTAGCCTTTACACAATAGACCTACTAGCCGGTGGTTTCTGCAAACGCCTTCAAAAATCGCCATGAATAGGGTGGTTGAAAAAAAAAGAATTTTATCTTTTCGGGAACAAATTACCAGCCACTGAGGACGTCAGCAATTAATTAACTAAAATTTGCCAATTCACTTTTAGTTATTAAAAATAAACAACTGGCTCTAATTGGAAGATTTCCGAGCGTCATTGAAAACCTCTAAATTGGTCAATATTAGGAAGATTTGAGGCACCTGGGAAGCACGGGACCGCACTAAAGTTCCGAGAGTTCAGAGCTATATCTGAAAGAGTCAGATAAGCTTAACTAGAAAGTTATCATGTGCCTCGCTTCGCTTCCCTGATTGGCTCACGGGCCGTAGACATTACCTCTTGGCAAGTTACACTTACATAAGATGTAAAAGCGCCGCCTGTGGTTACGCGGCAAAACCCCGCCATGTCAATTTGTGTCAAGACCGTTGTACCAATCCACACGATGATCCACCAGTGACCAAAATGTCGGCTGCCATAGGCTTTACAGAAGAATTTATTTCTTAGATGTACTTTTGCACAATATAGTACTGGTTTTCAATCAATCAGTTAAATGAAGTCACTTTTAGTTGTTTTCACATAGTTTTACGCGACAAACAGGACTCGTACAAAACCGCTAAAAGCAGCTTGACGAGGGTTCCAGCCCTTCTGCTTCCTTGACCTCGCAGATCGTAAACAGCAAAATTTACATGCTATTACAGCAAGGCAATCTCTCTCTCTCTCTCTCTCTCTTATATCTTTATATATATATATATATATATATATATATATATATATATATATATATATATATATATATATATATATATATATATATATATATATATATATATATATATATATATATATAATCAGTGTGTCGAACCGAGAAAAATACGGGTTCGGTTACGGTTCAGGTTCAGGTAAATTTATTTTGTTCCGGTTCAGTTCCGGTTCGATTAATTCGATCCGCGAACCGGTTCGCGAACCGGTTCGGGGCGCTGAACCGGTTCGGAAATTATAAATGACAAATTGCAACATCAAAATAAATTACAAATAAAACATCTGAAATCAGCACATACGAAACGGGATACATCGTCGAAACTAGTAGTGCATAACGTTTATAAAAGCCTGTAGCCAATGCAAGCGGCAAACAACGACTGTCTGATGACAGGGCTGTCTGTCACGGGCGCTAACTCCAGCGTCTGCTGAGCGTTGGTTTGAGCGCACGCGCCCGCTTGAGTCCCATGACTACGCTGGGCAGGCGACGGAAGCAACAGAAGCTCGGCAGATCCTTTGTCAAATTCGAAAGTGCGCGCAGCTTCGCTTCTCCGCGAGCGACTAGGGTTTGTATCCCTGTTTTTTTTCCCCGCATTTATCGAGTTTCCGGTACGAAAAATACGGCATGTAAATCTTGACACTTCATAGCTCGATATACTCTGACCGGTGGTTGGGGCAGCGAAGAGCAGATATAATTCATGAATGCTCATTTCAACTGTAAATAAAATTTCTTTCTCTCCTCAAACATTATCAAACTCCACAGCCTTTTCTTTTCTCATTCCGATGGAAGCAAGCTTCAAGAACTCGCGCGTTCTAGAAACGTGTTATGAAATGAGCACACAGCAGCATTTAGGATTTACGAGATTGTAGGAAAATAAAATCCCGTGACGCGATTTTTTTTTTTTTTTTGCACAGCCTTCCAATTCTTTTTCTTCCGTGCAAGCCGCGACCAGCGCAATACTGGTTCCTATGTCAAGATTCATGGATGCAGCGTTTGTCAAGATTCATGGATGCAGCGTTTATATTCCTAAGACTGAGTGGAGAAGAAAATATGTAAGCGAGGTGTGTGTCAGTTGACGGCACTTAAAAAACAAATGGCATTGATAGCACATTCATTGTCAACAGCGCGTGGCCGAACCGTTTTGACATGAGCCGGTAACCGTTATTTTTTTCCGGTTCAGTTCCGGTTCGGGTTCATCGCGATAACAATATAACGGTTCGGGTTCGGGTTCAGTTCCGGAAAAAATACCGGTTCGGTTCCGGTTTTCGGTTCGGTTCGGTTCCGGTTCGACACCCCGATATATATATATATATATATATATATATATATATATATATATATATATATATATATATATACAAGTAAACGACTACATTGCGAGGACCTAATTTTCGCGAATTTTACGAATCGCCTACAAACGCGAAAAATACGTCCCGCGAACAATTCGGCCAATATGTAGAACGCTACGGTAGTTACACTTGATTCGCGAAAATTAGAACCTGCGAATAATTTCCAATTTTCAACTTTGGTCCGATTCGCGAATATTTGAGCAAGAGAAAATTAAATCGTTTACATATATATATATATATATATATATATATATATATATATATATATATATATATATATATATATATATATATATATATATATATATATATATATATATATATATATATATATATATATATATATATATATATATATATATATATATATATATATATATATATATATATATATATAAACGAAACATGACAGCACATTTTATATAATATAAAAACAGAGAAACTATGATAGCAGGTAACACAAATATTACACGGCAAATCCTTCAACACTATATGATGAAGAAGCAGCTTGTACTGCGTAGGATTGTAATATCACTATACAAGTGTCACATTGGAAGCATAAAAAACTTCCTTTGAAAGTGATTCTATGTTGATTTTTTGTTTACATGAACTGTTCAAGTTAGTGGACAGATTTAAATAAAGCGTTTGATCAAAGCAGTTTGTACGCGATTGGTCAATCATCCATGGCTGATTGTGTCTTAGGCTAAGCAAAATGGTGTTATGTATTAGCTAAGCTAACTGGATGAAATGATGAATTTGATACTGAAATCCCGTCGTTACGTCGACAAAAGCTGGAAAATATACATATGCTGGACAATTTTTATATTATGGAATCTAAAGATGGACTCGATGTATGAAAAAATGGCACACAAGCGATGGCAAGAGCTGCCGCCTTCATTTGGTGAGACATGTAATTTAGGTTTATGTTAGTTGTGGTTTCCTATACAAGGTTACAGTAATAAAAATAGTAACACGTTAACAAATTATAAATTGTTTATTTATTTTGAATAGGAAATGTAGCCTTACATTTTGTTAGATAGGCCAACGTTCTTTGATAGATTGGTTTGTAAATAGTCTATATGAGAATTATAGCTCTCATCATATGAGAAAAAGACATCCAATACTTTAATCTGCTTTACAAACTAAATCTCCTCGTTGTTTATGGCAAGAGGAGGAAGAACATCTACCATTTTATCACAAAACCTAAACAATATAGCTTTGTTTTCTTTACAGTTTAATTTAAATTTATTGTTAGTTATCCAGGCCATAATTCATTTCAGCACTTCCTGTATAATCAAAATATTTGTACTCCGTGGTTATGAGCAAAATAATACTCGTATCATCGGCATAAATATTTATCATGATGTCAATATTACGAGCTATGGTCACAATGCCATAAATATACAAAATAAATATGGGACCAATATGCATCCCTGGAGACCTCCCGATTTTATGGCCAGCCTACCTGAATAAGAATTAAAAAGATATATTGATATTTATTAGTATGTATGATTTCAAGATGTCTAGCGCTACACCCCTTATTGCGAAAACAAAAAAGTCGGTAAAAAGCTAGCAACATATTGTGATATAAGGAATTAAAATCTTTTGAGTAATTCAGAAAGACGCCTAGTGTTATTCTGAGCCAATGCCTTTAGATAAATTATTTTTGATTCAATATTACCATATCAAAAGAACGGTGCTTGCGAAAGCCAGATGGTGATACTGAAATTAAAGAATATCTTTTAAGATGCGCGAAAAACCTTCGATATATCAGCTTTGCAAGTGGTTTAGACACGATGGGAAGAATGGAGGTCGACCTATAATTGTTTATGTCTAGCACGACCTACATTGGTCAATTACGCTATTTTTATATACCTGCATCTGAAGCGGAAAACAGCCGGTTTAAAAGGCGAGCTTTCATATATATATGCTTTAAATGTGGTGCAAGAAGATCAATGTCGTGTTTGATAGGCGCTATATGTCTGTTATCGACATCATTTGAAGACTCATGACAGTCGAATATACTGTACTGCTAAATCGTCAAAAACATTTGTATCTACCTGTGATAATGGTATGAACTCTAGTGCTTTATTTATGCAGGATGATGATACACAACACAATGCACCAGAATTTGCGAAGATGATATTAGACGCATTGGCCACGTTCGCTTGGGTTAACCTAACATTATTTACATTACTTTCTTGAGGTACATTTTGAGGTGACATGATTCAGTACTGAACGTATTGTCTTGCACATCATATCAAGTTCCATTTTTTCCGAATGATCAAAAATATTTTTTTTAATATTCAAGCTTTTAAATTTTTTAGAAAATTGTTGATGGCGGTATTATTTAAAGGACTCACGCCTACTTGTTTTGTTTCGTTTTCAAAAACAGATGATACAAGTTATAATACGTATCATATTGAGTAGCTTAGGCGTCCCCAGGGCTTACGTGATTGTTTTCGATACTTTGAGAATGACGGATAGGAAAACCCCGGTTATACATGGAGCTAAATGTAGGAGACACGAACTGAATTTGTTTAACATATATGCTCCCCAGTTGTATTCTTATTTTGTTTCCGGGAGCTACGCAACTGATCAGGGGTTACAGACTGCATTTAAAGCGGTGAAATAAAGACGCTCTTGTTTTTTTTAGTGCTTTCTTTGAGCGAAAAAAAGTTAAAAGAGAAAATGATCACTTATATCTGTTGAAAGAATCCCAGATTACACTATGGACACGTCGTAGCTCGTTATAAAAAAATCAAACAAAGATGCATGACGCACTTGTCACTCTTGTAGGGTGTTTCATAACATTGGCGAACTCAGATGACGTGATGAGATTAGAAAACTAGTGCTTAGAGATGCAGTCAGAAGTCGTATTCCCTGGTTGCTACGAGTGGTTCCCTTGCTGCCGAGGGCATGCTGGCAATGACTTTCCAAGACGTTTGCGCAATGATAATTCAAAATAAAAATGATCGTCCGGGTAGCAGGCGTGTGCGCGCTTGTCACGAACGTGTGATGCAAAACATGTACTAAAATATTACCACCTGTAACTTAAAAAAAACGCTACAATTGCTGCATACTATGTCATCACCGTCCCCTTGCATCGTGCGCATCTTTTTTATCGCTGTTACGATAAATAAATTTAATATTCAGCTCATACGCAACTGCAAACCAGAAAACCTTGGCCGGTTCGCTAGAAACAGCGGCGTAGCTGAAAATAGGTAAAAGAAGTGCGCTTGATACTCACCTTTACGTGCCAGTCCGGCGGTGCGCTAGCTGTGGTAATGCTTTCTTTCTAAAGTCTTAGCTAAGGCGCTATTTCTATACTCAGTGACATGTTAAGAACCCATGGATGTTCCTCCCCGAGCAGCTTGGGGCTTGAGACGGACCATGTACGGGTTCTAATACCCTAGTTACACTAGCGCTCTTAACTGTCATTAATCTAACGATATTTGACATCCTCCAAGTGCCATTGAGCACAACTAAGTTTACACGGTACATAGGCCTACCAACCCCAGTTGAGATGCGCGTCACGGGACATGGTTGAAACCGAAACTGATGCCACATTATCTTTTTTTACGGCGCAATGCAAATGAACATGGGCAAACTTATCATTCAATATAAACGCTCTAAACAAAATAAAATAAACTTCGTTTTTGTTTTATAGTAAAGAAATGATAATCACAACGTTTCACACAAATTCAAGCAAAAGAGATACAACCAAAGTTTTGTCGGCACCGACATTATATGGCCACTTCGAGGGGGGGGGGTACGCAGCACAACGCAGGGCGGCTATATTAAACAGCTTACGTTGCCAGCATAGGTTTGCAGCGAAGAAATTGCATACATGTACGGCGGACTGAGTGTTACTTTTTTTTCGTTTTGGAAAGAGAATGTATAGTTGTGTTCCATAAGTTCTACTGAATACAGACAACGAAGTTTAATTACTTTTGTCTTGTTTACTTGGTTCGAAACTATAAAAACGGGCTTATGACAACTCATTGCTTCCGTCATCTTGAAGTACGCAAGGCAGTTATCTCGCTGCTGTGGTTTCGGTTACAAATGGAAGGCAAAACGCTCGTAGTTCCAGCCCTCAGTCCATGTTAGACATCTTCCACACTTTGGCACTGGATAACTGGATGAACGAGGATTTACATTTGCTTCAGAGGTCACTCTCGCCGCTTCTTCAGCGTCGAGCAGCCGGATCAGCTGGCGACAAACCGCTAATGATAGACCTGAGCATGAACAGCCCAAGTGCACTCGGTGCCGATACGGGCGATGTGGGTTTCTGTCAGCCGGTAGCCCACCACAAACCGTGACCGTTCCATCTCTTCGTCATCCCACGGTGTTGCAGAAGAGCAGGGTAAAATACAACTACACGGACTACCGAAGCAAACGCATTGCTATCGTAAATCTTGGCTTCTGATTGCGTCTTTGTAGATCATTTTATTCGTTTTACTGGAGAGGACGCAAACGACGGGCATAACAAAATCGTTTGCATATTCCGCATACCTCGCAAAAGCACTTACCCAGTCATCTTGCGAAAAGCTCGAAACACGTAGTCCGCACCGTCCTTACTTCCCAGTCTTTTATCTGCTTTAGAGCAGTTTGTACCTGCTAGTAGGTATGTCTACTGAAACTGCAACTTGATACCAGGGGTAGTGCCAAAGAGAAAAAAGACAAAGCTGGGAAAGCTTGCTCGCCCTCCCCAATTTTTGAATTTTCAAGTGATTGTACCCTAATAAATGCACCAACGCCTCTTCCCAAAATAAAGAAGCACTATATTCACTACGTAAAAAATGGTCTCAGTTCATGCATTTGTGCGCAGGTAGAAAGTCTTGCCCAAATTTATTCACACCGCATGATAAGCACAACAAACTCACACGAGATTTACAGGAAAATATCGGTGGTGACTTAAGTTTCCCTGAAATTCTGTATAACCGGTCGTTTGCAGGACCGCATCATCTACTCGAGCGGTGTGCGTCGCTGTGCAAACACGTCACAATGCAAACGCAGTGCAACAACACGAAGCATAATAACGGCAGGTTTAGGACAACAATCCGGAGTACATTGTTCAATTAAAACGTCGTAATTTTGTTGAAAACGCCCGCAGATTTTTATTCAGGGTATGCGTCAGGAATATTTCATATTTTGAAACAGAACGAAGGAAGATTTACTTTACGTCCTCTCAGACCAGCTGGACCGGTACAGCTGACGACGACGGGACAGAACCCATTGAACCTCAACCCCAAAACAATCAATGTGCGCTCCGTGTTAGTGTGGGTTTCTACCTCCAGCACCGCACCACGATCGTTTCAGCTCTTTGTCGCATCGCCGTGCTGCACCAAAGAGAACGAGATCGCCGAAGTCAACGCAGCGCTGTCGTGAACCTTGGCTTGTGGTTGCGCACTTGTGGACCCTGTGACTCCTTCGCTTTCTAAGCACACACGACGATTACGAATGATACTTTCCGTCTTCCGGGATCATCACAGGAGCACTTCTCCGGTCACGTCTTCACTACATGTACTCGCAAACCACGGAGCTTTTTCACGTTCAAACCAAAACAATACCGGCTCCATGTTGAATGTGCGTCGTTGCCAGATTTTCTCCGACCGAAGAAAAAACAACGAAAGCAAAGGCGGCTCTAGCTTTCAGCGTACATCTGCGTTGTGCGGTGGCCAGATTTTCTCTGTCAGCTCTAACTTAAAGATGACCTACAGATGCAGCAACACTGGTATCAAGCTTTCATACGGCGGCCACCACGGAGCGCCGTAAATTCTGAGGAGGGTGCATGGAAAGCAACGGCAGCCTACCCCCTGCCCCGGGCCGCCCTCGTCTGCTTTGGTTTTCACGACGTACCGAGATCGTTCTAGTGGCAGCTCTGGACTCGAATCCTACCGATTTCAACAATATTTGCTGCTACGATACTTTCTATACTCCGTTTCACCTTATGTCCCTTACAAAAATTGTTACGCTTTCTGTTGAAAAGGCTGTTGAAAAAAGTCAATAGAGGATATATAATGTCATACAGCTTTTCTGTTTACTTTCTTTTGAATATTGGCCCACGCCTCAATGAAAGTCAACAGACTTCCTATGAAGCTTTTCTGTTGAAAGGCTGTTGAAAAAGTCGTCAGGATATAAAATGTCAACACTTTTCATCTGACTTTCTCTGGCTATCTTTGACTTTCTTTTGAATATTGGCCCACTTTGTAATAAGAAAGTCAACAGACTTTCTGTCGCCTCCACGATTCTTTCTGCTGCTTTTCAATTGAGAAATGCTGCAGCTTTTCAACTGAAAAGCTACAGAGAATTAAAGAAAAAAATCGTTACAGCTAGCTATTTATTCAACAAAGTTTTGGAAACTTACTGGGGCTTTCCACTCTCCTCCAAAATGGCTACAGCAAAATTTCCGTAAAAAAAAAACGCGATTTTTTTTTAAATATTGGTAGTAAATGGCAGTCCCTGTGGTATTTGAAGCGCTATTACTACGCCACGAGAAATACATTAGAAACGAACACAAACACAACACCATGAAGCACTGAACAACTGAAACACAGTCCATTGACGCCAGAGCCTTATATAGCCTACGCATTGAAGGAATTCATTTGGTCGGTGACCACCTCAACACTTACTAAGGTTCAAATGTGTGACCTTCTCCTCAGGGGTCGTCAAGAAGGGAAAACAGTATTTTGAAGGTCGTGGACGATATCTCTTACTAGAAAGCATTGATACATCTAATAATAATTCGGGACAATTGCTAAAACAACAACCACAAATACGGCTCCTAGAAGAAATATTATCGCTTCTCTGCATAGCACCACTCAGGACAAAGCGAGTCAGGACAGTTTCTCAACTTTCAAATAGTGATTTTGCTTTTTTTGCTAGTTGACTATTTAATATGGTCACTTCAAGTCACTATAGTCACTTACAAAGTCAGAACGGCGGAACATGCCTGAACTCCTGTGCCTCAGCCCGCGCCCCATGCCTTCGTCTGCTTGACTGCACGCGCGCGCTCGACGTGCACGAACGCCGAAGCGTTTTCAAGTGTAATAGGCTCAGGTTGGAAGCGGGACAACTGAAGCTGCTTCTCGTTCTCGCCTTGTCAGAGACTATTGAAAAACTTAGCCACTTTCACATCTAATTGAGGTGTACAATGTTCAAAAAAATAAACGGGAAAGTCTCTAGCTTTTCTATTGACACTGGCTATAGAGGAGTCGGCTGAAAATTTTCAGCACGAAGTAAACAGAACGTCTGCAGTCATTCTGATGACACTGTCAACAGAAAGTCAGCATGAAAGAAATCAACGTAAAGTCAATAGAAAGTTAACAGCTTTTCTTTTGACTCAGGTTGAAAACCATCAAGTGAGTTTCAACACAAAGTCAACAAACTTTCTGTTGACTATGTCAACGAAAGTCAGCAGAACAAATCAACGTTCAGTCAATATAAAGTCAACAGCTTTTCTTTGACTCAGGCTAACGAAAATCACCAGAAAGTTTCAACACAAAGTCAGCAAACTTTCTGTTGACCATGTCAACAGAAAGTCAGCAGAAAAAAATCAACATGAAGTCAATAGAAAGTCAACAGCTTTCTTTTTGACTCAGATTGACGAAAATCATCAGAAAAGTTTCAACACAAAGTCAACAAACTTTCTGTTGACCATGTCAACAGAAAGTCAAAGTCAAAAGAAAGTAATCACAGTCAACAGGAAGTCAACACGTTTTCAATAAAAAGTCAAAAATCATTTTTATAGGGGGTTGTACAGCAGGCTCGAAGCGGGCTTTCATGCGCGTTGGCAGCTGCTCTTAATGCACGAGAGCTTGTGCCGCCGAGATGTGTCCTAGAGCAAGGAGCTCGCGCCTCTAGCCTCTCCTGCGGTACATCGTAAGGTGAAACAGAGTATAGATGCCTCCCCAATGTTCCGCGATAGTAACTGCTTCGCTGGCCAAGGGCGGCGATGCGGCGGACGCCGCGGTTTTCTAGCTCTATTGGCGCCGCGCGCGGTCGAAAGCGTCGGTGTGGTCGGCCTGCTACGATTGGTAGAATGCTGACTCTGACGTCGGCAAAGTATTTCTCATCGACGTAAACTAAGAGGAATGTAAGGAATTTAATTTTGACGGTGTTGGCAGTGTTGCTTTGAACGCGCAATGATTTCAAGCTTCCGCCATGGTAATTGCAAACACCATCGAACTTGTTCGCAAGGTAATGACGCCACGAGAGGGAACCATAGGGATGCGTTACCGGCGTTACCAAAACATCTCGCCGCTAATAGACCGATTGCTAAATCACACAAGCATCAAGGAGAATGCAGGGAATGGTGTTCACGCGCCGCACGTTCCGGCGTCTGCAGCAGTAACAGTTCTAAAGCAAAAGCCTAAAACAAATGGCATCTTGCTAGAGCGTTCGTGGACGCATTGTTTTGGTTATTTAATTCGAATTTTTTATAGGGGGAAGCGTGCGCGTGTGGCGCGTGGAACATTATTCCCTGCCATTTTCCTTGATGCTTGGGTAATTTAGCAAAAGGTCTGTTGTGGCGAAACCCATAGAGTTATTACAATAAACGCTAGAGGCTCAGCTGGCGCTAGTGTGCTGTTGCATTTTCAAGCAGACAGCAAGCAGTCTAAATTTGACTTCTGGTAATGTATTCCTATAGGAAAACGCAAATGCGTTTTCTCTTTGCGCTCGATTATAAGAGCAAATATTGCTTAGTGTTGTGACGGTATACAAAGTTCGGAACGTTTTACAATTGGATGTACAAAATATGTGTCAGATAGAGCGTTTTTCTTTAGAATTCATGGCGTCGAACACTGCTCTAAAATAGCCCATTACACATGCATAATACATGTTCACGTTGCACACTGCTATTAAAGGGCACGCATTTACGCGTATAGTCAATGCTGTGAAACACACAGAGTCAATCAGCTTCACAAAACATCAAAAGGATGCTAATATATGCCAAATCAAACAATCAAAACAGACGACAAGAACGAAGCATGGAGTTATGGAACGAAGAACACGTACTGAGTTAGTAACAAACTGTTCTTGAAAAATCATTGGTAATTTGTATTGATAGCTTTTATTCATTGAATAATAGCTTGCATTGATCATGCTGTACAATATAGATTCGGGACTCAATTGTTGTTACTTTAAACGTCGCTCAGTAAAACAACAAAAACTCATTAACAAAATAAATCACACTTTTATAATGTGAATAAAGTTACATAGTACAAATTAGGAGTAAATAAACTACGATGATTTCTATTATTTCCCTGGCGAAGAGAAAAATATCATGTACATTTTCCCATTGGAATACACAGGAAGGCTGGAAGAGTAGACTGTTCGCTGTCTGCTTCAATTTGCAACCGGAAGTCCCGTAAACACTGGCGCCATGCTGAGCCTCTGGCATTTATTGTAATAACTCTGTAACAGAGTGGCGCTGTTGCGTATTTAGCTCGGTCTCGGTGGACGCCAGCGGCCCAGGTTTCAACGGTGAGTTTCCCAACTGAGAGCTCTAGTAACGTGAACCCAACAGTTATACCTCATAGATGAAGCTCTTTCTTCATGCATGACTTCAATTAACACGCTCTTCTCCCAAGCAAGTTATACTCCGTTTCACCTTATGTTGTACCGCAGCGAAGGCTTGAAGCGCGAGGTCATAGCGTTGGCAGCTGCCCTTGATGCACGAGAGCTTGTGCCGCCGAGATGTGCCCTTGAGCAAGGAGCTCGCGCTTGTAACCTCTCCTGCGGTACATCATGATTCATGAGCCGAAATAGAATAGAGGTATGACTGATGTAGGCCAGCTCAATTGAACTTAATTATCGTTAGCGGCTTAATGACTGTTGGCGCCGCCGTGTAACCCTAGTCGATAGTGATTAAGTGAACTGTTGTTGGCTTAATGACAGTTAAGAGCGCTAGTGTAACCAGGGTATAAAACTCTGATGGATTTCTGCCTTTAGAGTTTTATAATAGGAAGCCCCGACGCTTGGGGTGCCCCGAGCAGCTTGGGGCATCGCACTGCACATGCTCTGTGCGAGGTTCAAAGTTCTTTTGGAGGGAAAGGAAAAGGGGGGGGGGGGCAAGCGTTGGAGCGTCCTAGTATAGTAAGTTGGGTTTTACTGTGCTTTTTCTAAGCAGTGGAATCGTGTGTAAGTGTTGCCGTTCTTGATATATCAGTGCTCAACTGTGCTTTTCGTTTCGGATACCTGTATATTCCTCGACAGGTGCTGGAGTCCAACGGGAGGCTTGCAAAGGGTGGCACAATTTTCCTCATATCAGTTGGTGGGGACAATCGCGAACCATATATCAGGGATGAACTCCCGAAACTAGTCGCCAAGGGTGTCACAGTTCACACCTTTTCCCTCGACTCAAGGGCCGATAAGCCATTCATGGACTTGGCGCAAAAGACAGGAGGGAGGGCCTATACCCTCAAAGAAGTCATGGAAAACCTAATATTCTGAAGAAGGGAAGTGCGAATCGCAAACATACCAGCGATCAAGGGACCGAGCAAGTCCTGGAGCTTAGAGGTGTATCCTAATAAAGTTTGGTTTAAGCGGTGTATTTTGTTTACTTACTTTTTTTCCTACAAGGCGAGAGAAGCGTAGAATGCGAAGCGGCTCAGCGGACTTTCAAAATGATTCTTCGAATTTTTCTGTCTGTTTCAAACAAATGTTCTAAATATATATTTATATGCATTTAGATTTAAAAAAATAGATGCGAAAAAAAACTCAGTTACACCTTAGCACGGACCAAAGTGTAACCACATGACTACGCATCCTGTACGCCTATGTATTCCTCTCAATAATACACAAATAAATAAGGGCGATTGCGCACGCGAGTATGAATACGCGGATTTTCGTTTGGGCGCAGTGCGTTCGGTATACACTTATTACACGAGGGCGCAGCCATCTTGAATGTCGTCTTGATCTCTCCACGCCGCTGGAAGGTGTTCACGGAAATTGCGTGATCGTCACTAGGGGTGTCGCGAACTTTCGTCGAACCGGATTTTTAGGTCGAACTTTCGGGATTCGACTGGGTCGAACCGGTTTGACGAACCTTCGACGTTTTAACCGGATTCGACCAGTTCGACTTTGGGGACAGTGTGGCCAGACCTTGATACAAACATGTGTAGGTTTAAAGATTCCTTTTTCTGCAAAGGGTTATTTTTTTAACAGCTGCAATTAAAAGAACTAATTCTAATCACTGAAGGAGTTATAACTTAATTTTTTTTTACTGTATTCCCTGAAATAACCAATCAGTGCTGCCCTTAATTCATCCCTTAGCCATCACCATCCACTCCAAAGCCAACTGACCAGCCTGTCGCGCATGCTCATAGCAGTCGAACCTGAGTCGAATCTTCGTCAAACTTTTCACAGGAAGTTCGAAAAAGTCGAACCTGGTCGAAATTGAACCTCGACCGGTTCGCGACACCCCTAGTCACACATTTTTTTATTTTCTCTCTCTCCTTGCCTCCCTTATACGTTTTTGCATATTTTACTTTAGAGAATAGAGATTGTCTGCAGCATCGTGGCAAAAGACCAGATAGTCTGGCGCAGTGGCGTCACGAGGGTCAGCGGCACCCGGGGCGGTAGCCCGCCGCGCTCACCCCCCCCCCCCGCTCTCGCGGCCCGCCGTGACACCCCCTGAGCGCTGCACCCGGGGCGGTCCGCCCCCCCCCCCCCCCTTTGTGACGCTACTGGTCTGGCGAGACCTCGATGCCGCTTTATAGTAGAAGTACAGGAACAGTTACTGTAGACAACGGAACAAAATATCAAAATCACTCCGATAAAATCACATTTTTCTGCAATAACATTAGTATTACAACAACAAATAGAAAAATTATAAAATGCGAATAAAAAGTAGCAGACGAACAATTCATACCAAACAGTCACTTCAGTTTCAATTTGGTTTTCTCTTCATGGTTCTATTGCTATCAAGGTTTCTTTAAGTATGTATTTAAATTGGTTTATTGAAATACTAGGTGTGATAAGTTTTGGAAGGCCACTCCACGTGTTTAAATAGTTCGGGATTTGATACGCCAGTGTTTGTGTGGCTATGTTTGTCCTAATAATAGGAAGTATAGTACCTATTATGCCGTGTGTCATAGTGATGGACTTGTCGGATGCAAAATGAAGGATACGTTCGTTGCGGAAGTCTCGAGTCCTGAAAAAAGTAGGATGCAATTTTGTATGTGTGCAGTTGGTAAACATTTAGAACTTTCAGAACTAGTCAGAACTTTGTACTATACGTACAACCCTTTTTTGTAGTAGATGGAGGTTTGAAATATTTGTTTTCGTTTTCATCCCCAGACAAGAAAGCAATAATACAGTTTTGAATATATTAAAGCGTAATATAGTTGTCGCATTAGCCATTCTGGTAATATACCCTTAGTAGGTAAGAGTAAGCCTATTGATTTTGAGACTTCATTTCTTACAGTATTTACATGGTACGTCCAATTTAAATGCTGGTTAAACCAAACTCCAATAAATTTGTGGTTATTCACCCTTTCAATTGCGGTGCTTTCAAATCTCAGTTCAATTGTATTGTTATTAGCTCGGTTTACCGATGACAAGACTATGCTTTTTTGTATTTAAAAATTATTCATTTACCGCCAGCCAGGTTGAGAGCTGACGTAAATATTTTTGTTTTTTTTACTCGCTAAGATCGACTCCATTAGCAATGCGTTAGTGTCATCAGCATATAATATTAAGTCTTCGGTAGCTGGTATGTTAGGTATAAGATAAATATAAATCAAAACCAGGAACCCCATATTTTATTAATCCTAAAGGTGATTTTGTTTCATTATGCACTGTGTATTGTTTACAGGAAGTGAGATAATTTGCTATGTGTTTATCTGATATGACTCGTAGGCCATTTGGTTCAAGTTATTTAAGAAGTATGTCGTGCTTTATGAAGCCAGTTGCGAAGAGCCGATTTTCAATACTCTCTTTTATTTTGTCTCTACTATTCAAACGTGCGAGTTCGGTTGTTTTCCTTTTCTGGAATCCTTATTGTCGTTTTATTCTAATATTATACCTCCCGAAACAACGTTGACGCCTTTCGATAATTATTTTTTTCAGCTACCTTTGAGAATAAGGGCAATACCGAAATGGGTTCACCAAGTCATCTTCTTTAGCCATGCATGTTCGAAGCATGTTTCCTTCACGCATTTTTGTGAAGCAAACACGCATCGGCAGCACCTTTGCTATTTTTAGTTGATCAGGAAAGTTACCACTTTCAAGTATACAATTGCATATATAAGTAGGAGGGAGTGACATAAGTACTGATACAAATTTAATAGGTAATGCTTTTGGCTATCAACACCACAGCCTGATTTGTCTTTTAAAGACATCTTGCAGGGTTGTTATTATTTCTTGTTGAGTTACAGGAACTTAAACAATTGAATTGGGGTTGCTCTGTTTAAGGTACGTGTACGGGCCATCAGATTGATTTGCTGACGCAGCTTCCCCTGCCGATAAGAAATGTGTGTTGAATTTTGTTGCCACCTGAACCCCAGATAGGCATTCTCCGTCTCTTGTTAGGTCTGGCCGGCCGTTATGACGATGCTTTAGTCTAACTACGTCGATTACCGTTTGGCTCATACCTTCTCTGGGTCATCTTGTATCTCTCTAAACTTGCGTTGAAAGAAATTTCGCTTTGATTTTTGAATGTCGGAGTTTGATTGGTTTTTAAATATTTTGAATTCCGAAAAAAAAAAAAGGCCTTATCTTGAGTTTTGACGAATCGAGCGTACATCTTGTTTTTTTCTCTATCCTGTGAAAATGTTGTTTCATGATCCCAGGTTTTCGAATCCTTTCTTTTTCGGTTTCCTTGATTGCAGTGGAAACGTTGTCTCGTAGTCAGCTAGCAGCTAGTGGTTTCGAAAACTACGTCGTATAACATATTCGGTTTACTTTCAAACAGATCATCGTTCCAGTTTTGTGCCACTAATGAATCATAAAATGTATTTAGCGTTTCTTCCGTTATATATCGAAAAGTTCGAGAAACCATTCGATCGTTACGCTTATCTATTTTAAGCAAAATACAACATATTGGCATATGATCAACTTATTTCAGGTTGAAATTTTATTGTTTTCTTTTTCGCCCCGCATGCTACATGGAATTTACGTGACTGATAACGAAAGGTAACAAAACACGTCCATAGGCCGGCGGATAAGAACGCGGCGGAGAAGCGTTTTCGCGAGGCTTGTGCACATAGTTGCGTTGAGACGCAGTCAACCGCGGCCGACGGCCAATAAGAACGCACTATGGGCGCTTGCGGGTCACGAATAGCGACCGAAATTGACGTCAAACATGGCGGCCCGCCTTCGCCGGCATTGACATGGCCGTTATTTGGGCGATCCCTCCGGCGTTCACGACTTCCTTCCAGCTCGAATCGTCACATTCTTGAAACAACTTGGTCCCTTAAAAGAATGTAAATACAGAACACATACGTTGGCGTGCCGCGACATATGATGCAGCATCGGCATAGGCCGTCAAGTTTGGTGTGCAGGCGTCTGTTTTCGGTTTGGACAGCAACCACGCAAACAGCGCGGCTTTTTTCTTCAAGCGTGAGTGTCCGCACTCTTGAACAATTCGAAAGTTACATTTTATGTGTGTTTTACAGAGCTTAAAGGCGTACGGAAATGAAAATTTAAATATTCAAATTTCATTCGCAAATGAGTGACACATGACGGGTAATCACCGTAAATGATAATCGCACGTTTGTATTTTAAACGACTGGCTATATTTTTCGTTCCAAAAGGTCCACTCGAGCAAGCGCTCAAAGAGAAACGAACGGAGAGCGCGATGCGTCATGGGATATCCGCAGCAAACAAAAACAGAAAAAAATAATCTCCGCATTCTTGACGTAGCAAGGCTGGCGTGGTTATGAGCTTTGCCGATGGTGGCGTTGTCAGCGTCGTGGTGGTGTCAATAGCGTCAGCGCGTTACAACCGAGCCGTTCGAAGTACCCGTGGGGTGACGAGCGTGTGGCTGGCCCAAGGAGCACGTAGCTTCCACAGCACTCTCAGCTTAGGGGTGGACGGGGTGGGAAAGCAACTTTTGTCCGAGTTTTGAGTGACGGGCAAATCTTCTAGGGGAGAATGGCTGTGTCCGGGTACACAAAGAATGGTCCGAGGAAGAGGAAGTCTCTCCTTTCCGTCTTCTTGAACTGTTTGGTGCAAAGCGCGATTTGTAAGTTGAAGAAAGCTAAAAAGAAAATGTTGAATTCCAAAAAGCGGCGCTGCTCCAATGGAACGTGCTACTTCATGACTACGTAGGAAGTTCCCCAACGTTGCTAGATTACCTCCCAAATAGGCTCCGCATGCATCCACCAGGTGCACATTGGAAGATCGTTTAGTTAGCTTTAAATTTAGTTTTCTTGTGCCTTTCAACGAAAGACTGATATTTCTGAGGTTATGCTGCAACATGCAACACATTAGGGACTTTTCTGGGAGGTGTCTGGGAGGTAATCTAGCAACGTTGGGGAACTTACTACGTAGTCATGACGTAGCAAGTTCCATCGGAGCAGCGCCGCTCTTTCGAATTCGACATTTTCCTTCATAGCTTTCCAACTCAACTCACAAATCGCGCATTGTACCGAACAGTTCAACAAGACGGAAAGAAGGGACTCCCTCTTACTCGGACCCTTCTTTGTGCACCCGGACACAGCCATTCTTCCCCTAAAAGATTAGCCCGTCACTCAAAGCTCGGACAAAGGTTGCTTTCCCCACCCCGTTCACCCCTAGGCTTAGAGTGCTGTGCAAGCTACGAGCTCCTTGGGCTAAGGTGCCTTCATGTGCGCTTCGCATAGAGTGATGCCAACTGCCTGTTTCCCTTTCCCACACCCTCTTCCACCGCCATTTCCCGTGCGCCGGAAAGTGGCCTTTGTGTCCATCGGTCCTCCCATCCGAGGGGGAGAATGTTATTCCTCCCTTCGTGGGTTGCACAACACTGCTCCGAACTTGTGAGCTAAGGTGCTTGTTTCCGGGAGGGTTATTGGCCCCGAGCGGGACCGATTGGAGCGCTGCGATCGCTCGACTGTGACGTAGGATGGAGGATCACGTGATAAGGCCAGCTATTCCGCCTTGCTTTGGTCGGGGCCTTCGGAAGCCCTTCAATCGGTACTTTCACATTTTTTTCTGTGTTTGAAGCTTGATCAGTACAGGCGTGGATCGGCTTCGGCAGCTGTCGAGCTCAGGGAGCAATGGTAAAGCACTGTTCGGGGCCGCAATGCCGCAGTTACGCGACCGACCCAAATATCAGCTACCACATCTACCCCAAGGAGAAGCATTCCAATTTGATTCATAAAATGTGAATAGTCTCACCCTGCGTGGCAGAACCTTTCTCATACAGCTTCAATATTATTTGAACAATGGGGTTAAAAATGTATGTACAAGTTGGCGTCACGCAATGCAAGTAGAGCTGAGTGCTAATAGACTTGAAACAGTAATTTACAGAGGGTAACAAGCCATAAAATTTCACTGACTATTTTAATGCAAACATCACTCACAGCTTAGTGGTGTTTAAGCAACCAGCAGCTGCAAAAATGTGACAATGTTACATGGCTTTATTTATTTTACTTTAAAGATTGCTGATGCAAGCAGCTGCACTCGTATTAGTAAGTAATATTTTTATTTCTGTAACCTATCTGCTTATCTTGTAGGAGTAAAAATAAAACAATTCTACAACTCTAATACACCTAGCTACAGGAATATTTGCATAATCTTTCTTTACAAAAAGAAAAACAGCAATGCTGTACACGAACTGTCATTGGCCTTTGAATGGTCTGATATTAGTTTATGAAATTAAATGTTATCAACAAGCTTTAATATTCGTCGCTCGAAAATTCGAACATCGCAAAAAAGTTACAAGACCTGTGCTTCAAAAACGTAAAAAAAAAAAAAAAATTGTTCCACTTTATTGATTTTGCGATTCGCGACTTGGGAAGCGAGCATGTTACCACTGAGCCACGAGAATTTGTTTTCTTGGTTCCTGAGCTACGATAACAACGGGAGATGACCGATTATATTTGGAAAAAGGCACTTCACTTCACCGTTCATCGCAAATCGCAATCTCTAAAGGCCGGTTGAGACACTTGCGTTCATGAGTGCGTTTAACTGCGTTGTGTTGAGAACCGAAAGCGAGACACCGGCACATCTCTGCTTCGTATGAAGCGTGGAATCCAATTCAAGGAATCATCTTTGCACGCGATGTAAGCAGCAGGGATGTCCTGGTTTCTCGCAGCCGAAACGCAGTCAAACGCTGTCAAACGCAATCAAATGCAACTGTCTGAGTGCTCCAGTTGTTTCGCTCCCGGCTCTGGCTGCGAGCTCGATCGATTTCACAGCACGCTGGCCGGTGGGTACACTCTCCGGCAATATGAAAGACCCACTGGGAGCGCGTGGCCGAGGCGGTGGCTGGCGGGGGCGCTGCGAGCGCTCCGGGCAATTCCATTCTGCTTCGAGGGAAAAACGCTCACTCAGGCTCAGTTGAAGTGCAACGCGCTTATCAGATTGTGCCGAGCCCCCGTGAGCGTCCTCCCTCGAAGCAGAATGGAATTGCCCGAGTGCTCGCAGCGCCCCCGCCAGCCACCGCCTCGGCCACGCGCTCCAGTGGGTCTTTCATATTGCCGGAGACTGCTACATACAACCTATAGCCAAGTAATGATACACGGCATGTTCCTTCACCCATGCTTTGTAGGAGCTCTATGTGTCACCGACGTTTCTTCCATCCAGCTCGTGCGGGTACGAAGTGAGTGCCGACGTTTCGAGTGCGAATCCAATAAACGTGTAGCAATCCTTATCCAGCTTCTTGATTCTACAGAACACGTGTCCCGCTTCAAGAACACTTTCGCCCTCAAGCAACAGGCTGGACATTTAGTGGGCCTTGTCCACGAACGCATTGATGCTGCTTACAACAACCCAACTGAAAAGGGTACACAGTTGTAACAAGGTGCCCAATCGAATCGAAGTAGAAAAAAAATTCGCTTACCTTTAACGGTAGGTCGCACTTCGTAAGCATTCATTGCGATACGCGAGACAGCCGCCGAAAACGACAAGTTGACCCGTACCCTCCGCCGCGCCAGTCCACGCCGCCGCGCTTCCGTGCAGCGACCGTTCCCCTGCTCGCCTGCAACCGGCTAACCGGCTTCCCGGAAGCATTCGTACGGTAGCCGATTTAGGAACTCGACTGGGTCGAGTAGTGAAACGAAACATTGGGTTAAAAGAAGCCTTAAACACTCGTAGTATTAAAAAAGGGAAGACCGAGACACTCCATTCTTGACGCAGAGTGCAGGGAACGGTCACGTGATCCCTCATCCTACGTCACGACGATAGGCCCGTCAGGTGGCGCCACGCCATGTTCTTGGGGCTCACGGATTATCGCCGAAAACCAAAATGGCTGCTAGTTTGTCGGCGAGCGGTATTACAAAGGATGGCACTAGGGAGCCTTCATGTGCGCTTTGCTAGGGTGATGCCACCCTTTGGAATACCACTCGCCGCCAAACCAACAGCCATTTTGGTTCTCGGCGATAATCCGTGGGGCTTATAACCCTCCCGTAAACAAGCACCTTATCTCACAAGTTCGGAGCAGCGTTGTGGAACCCACGGAGGGAGGATTAGCATTTTCGTCCCTCGGATGGGAGGACCTAGGGTGCCTACATGTTTCCGCCGCTCCGCTGTTTAGGGTGGCGACAACGTTTGTGATACCTGTTGCCGACAAACCAGTGTTGCCTACCTCGTTACCATGGCAACCTCGGCTGTTTTCGTCCACCATTTTGTCACACTCGCCGGTCGTGCCGCTAATCCTCGTTAGGGGCTAACCCGGCTAGGGAGCGCCCACCGCTCTCATTCCGACGGCGAGGTTTCGGCGTGCGATGTCGGTCGCGGGAACTCGCGTTTCGACAAAAGCAACGCACACTTCCTGCTCGCAACTTCGAAATATGAAATACCTGAATAAAGAGAGCTACAGCCACCACGACTGCCATCCCGCTGAGCCTCCGACTCCTCGTATTGTCACGATTGACAAGTGAGGAAACAAAAGAATAACTGGAAAACTAAAACGTTTAATGGGGGCGAACTTGTGCCCAAAAATAAGAAGGAAACAAAAGATAACAGCAGAGCGTCGCGGGCGTCGAAATCGGCGAAAGAGCAGAATCGAACGCTGGGGCGAAACTGAGTCCGGCTTGCCACGCGGAGCCCCTTTTGTACCCGCGTGGGCTTCTGGAACATGCGGCGTAGAAGGTTCGGTGTGTGGAACATTCTAACCTCGAATCGGCAAGAGGGTTCTCGAATTCACCAGAACATCACATTACAGCATTATCAAAAATGTGTAGACGCGGCCAGGAATCGAACCCTGGCCTTCTGCGTAGAAGGCAAGCGCGATAACCGTTAGGCCACGGGCGCGCTGCCTGACTTGGTCAACTGCGCCCGCGGCAGTATGAACGGAAACGGATGTGGCCTCACAGTGTTGCCGGACTTTCTAGACTACAGAAACTCAACGTTGTTACGTTTAGCGAAATAAGAAGTGGGAAAAAATGGCGGTGGGAGAGGGTCTGGGAAAGGGTAACAAGAAGTTGGCGCCACCCTAAAGCGGAGCGGAAACATGTAGGCACCCTAGGAGGACCGATGGACACAAAGGCCACTTTCCGGCGCACGTGGAAACAATGAGGAACAAAATGGCGGCGGAAAAGGGTGTGGGAAAGGGAAACAGGCAGTTGGCATCACTCTATGCGAAGCGCACATGAAGGCTCCCTACCTTAGGCCAGCCACACGCTCGTCACCCCACCGGTACTTCGAAGGGCTCGGTTGTAACGCGTTGACGCTATTGACACCACCACAACGCTGACAACGCCACCGATGGCAAAGCTCATAACCACGCCGGCCTTCCTACGTCACGAATGCGGGAATCTTTTTTACTGTTTTTGTTTGCACCGGATTAGCCATGACGCATCGCGCTCTCCGTTCGCTTCTCTTCGAGTGCTTGCTCGAATATATGGTTTGGAACGAAAAATACAGCCAGTCGTTCAAAATACAAACGGGCGATTATCATTTATGGTTATTATCCGTCATGCTTGACTCATTTCCGAATGAAATTTGATTGTTTCGATTTTCGTTTCCGTACACCTTTAAGAAACACAGGAGTCCCCAGCATCTCATCATCTCCCTGCAGCCATTCAGATTCTGCCCTTACGAAGCAGCTTGAACCAAACCACGCCCTTTTGTCAGTAACTGTAGTAATGACATTTATAATATATAAAGATAGTTATGTCAGTAGGAGCAAGGATGGGGATGTATAGAGCAGAGGCGGCGCAAACGGTCTCCTGGCGGCGGCTGACAGAAGCATATAATCAGGATGCGCTTATTGTAGCGTGAGCTACACTGGCCGAGGTTGAGCAGTTCGGACTGGCTCCTGGAGAGCCAGTGCTGCGCATGCGCGAGGAGCAGTAACGTCACACGGCGCACAGCTGGCGCGTGTGACGTCACTGAAAAAACGTATCGTCTAGAACGCGATTGGAACCGCCGACCCCCAGCTCCTGAAGCCGACGCTGTACCCACAGCGCCACGAGGCTCTTCCGGAATGGGCAATCCATTGGACATCTGTATCGGTTGCTGTTGCACCGTCACCGTAGTGCAGTATCTAAAGTGAGGGGCACCGTCACCGTAGTCAGTTCCTATACATATAGACCGTTCCATTAGGGTCATAGCAGAGGGGTAACAGAGAGAAAAAATGCCCTTTCCCTCTCCCCCGCATGTCCTCTGCTCCGCCGAGTGGGCTGTAGTTAGCATCCGGCCGGCCTGCAAACTCTGTTTAAAATTGCGTCATTTTGAAAATTTTAAGCGCAGATGCGCAGGTTTTGGTATGCCAGTTATCGTGTAATACTATGCTAGATAAAAATACTAACAGGGTCCAATTGCGCTGTTACCTACGTGCAAATAAAAAGAAAATAGGGAAAACTGTGTTAGATTGGCCGGCCTCTCCGGCGAGAAGTAAATCCGGTTGCTATACAAAGTTCGTACTGGTGTAGGCCTTTAGCGACCATGAGTGGAAGTTTGAAATAATAAATAAAAACGTGCTCTCCTGCCGCAATACACGCAGTAGCTGAGGGTACTACTGCCGGCTGACTCAACTGATATTTAAGTAACGGAAAGAAGACGTGCTAGTTGACTGTTTACCGAAATAGAACAACAGAAAGCTATAGGATGATTTTGGAGTAGCCATAACTATTCTAAGAACGCGAACCACTTCACAACGGCAGCCAAGAGCGAGAGTTCGATGTTCCGTACAGCCCGCCGCTACAGCCCAAAGATGGAGAATGGCAACCTCCCGGTTTGTCGTCTGCTAGCGGAGTCGGGCGCGTGCCCTCTCTCTCGTTTTACCCCGCCGAACCCGCTGAATTTCCCGGATGTATGGAGAGGGCGCTGCTGTCGAACAAAATGTTGCCACCCAGAGAGCGGACCGACATGCGGGCTGGACGTCACGGAGTTGCGGCGGCGCTGCGATCGCGCCGGAGCCGGGTGGTGTGGGCAAAAGCGCGCACGTTTCGCA
>JAZHYW010002109.1:0-22187 GCA_037355805.1 Ixodes ricinus
GGGCGACGGGCAGGTAGACGACGGCGGCGGCGGTCGGGGTCTGCGCCGACTGGGGGTTCATTGTCGGCTTCGTCGACTGGTTGGTCTTCTTCGGCAGTAGACCGGAATTCCGGGGGCAACCCTTGAACACGGCGGCTTCCTCGATCTTCGGTCGTCTCCTCGTACGGTCTTCTGGGGCCGGGGACTGGGCTTGCGCGCTGCGAAGCCTCGGAGGGGTACGCTTTATGGGCTGCGGCAAATCCTCCGCACCTCCACCAAAAATGTCACGAACGGAGGTGACACGAAGACGAGCAGTGAACTCAGAAATAACGGTTTAATAGGCGAACTTGTGCCAACCAAAAATAAGTAAAGAACGAAAGGGCGTCGAGAAAAGCAGGCGGCGATTCAGGCGGCGAAACAGAGCGCGAGCGTCACTGACTCGACAAGGTCGCGGGCAGCTGCTTATCTAGAGTGCGTCGTTATCTCGAAAGTCTGGCGCAAAGAAAGTCTCGAGCCTCGCGCGCTCGGGGGCGAGGATGAACTGTGCACTCGAGAACAACAAAGCAAAGGGGAAAGTTACATTTAGTGCGAGAATGAATGGGAATTCTAGCAGACCGTGACCGAGCGTTGCTTTCTCGGCTTTGCGGGGCGGCAACATTCTGAAGTCAGCGGCATCATGGAGTCCCAAGCGGGCCTTCCGCTGTTTAACGAGCCAAGAAGCGTAATAAGCGTAATAAGGAAACTTTTAGCGAGACGTAGAGAGACGAGACGGGGACGACATTTTTATGAACAAAGAACAAAAAGTGATGTTTTATGGCGATGGGTCTGAACTCGCTTGAAAGAGTCGCGCGGAAGAGTTTGACTGGATATTCAACATCCTCCCCGCCGAATGGGCGCAGGTCATTCCTTGTGCGCTTCAAATCTATGCAGGAATTGAACAGGCCGTCGAATTGTGGCTCCTCCTGGCAAACGAACTATGCAGGATCAGATGTGGCCATCACGCCCTGGGAATACTTGAACGATGCGGCCAGTCTTCCATGTTTTCTGTGGGTGGAGGTCCTCATGTAGAATCACCAAGTCGTTCGGCTGCAAGTTGCTCGAGGCTGCTGGAGTGCTGTGGTGAAATGACCGTAGTGTGCACAGGTACTCCTTGCGCCAGCGCTTCTAGAGTGACGTTGAGAGTCTTTCCCGGTACTTTCAGCGACGAGAGAGTTCGTTGGCCGAAGAAGCAGTAGGTTCTCCTCCACGACTTGGTAGCACAATTACCCGCCTGCCAACAAGGAAATGTGCCGGGGTGAGCGGCTTTGGTTCCCCTGAGTCGACGGTCACGTAGGTCAATGGTCGGAAGTTTATATCACTGCCTCGATATCTGTTAAAATGGTGCTTAACTCCTCGAAGGTCACGTAGCTGCATCCCAGTGCCTTTTTCAGGGGAGTCTTCATGGACCGCACCATTCGCTCCCAGGAGCCGCCCCTCCAGGCTGCGCGCTCTACGATGAATTACCGTTTAATGCCTTCGTGAGCCATGTAGTCGAGTGTTTCTTCTGCACGCATTGTTTTCCAGATCTTTTGCAGCTCACTGGAAGCTCAGTGGAAAGTCTTGGCGTGGTCGGAGTAGATCGTGTGACAGAGCCCACGTCGCGCCACGAAACGTCAAAAAGCTCGAAGGAAGCTTGCTGTTGACATGTCTCTCACCACCTCTAGATGCACTGCCCTTGTGACGGCGCAGGTCAGTAGTAGGACGTAAGGCTTGTGCGTCTTTCCTTCGTCTTTGGTAAGGACTGGGCCGGCGAAGTCGAGACCCGTGACCACAAAGGGAGCTGCCGCCAACACTCTCCTCCTGAAAGTAGCGCGACTGGCTCAGTCGCACTCCTGCTGTTCATTCTTCTGCAGGTCATGCAACGACCAAGGCACGTTCTTCACCGCTTGTCTGGCTCGGACTATCCAGAACATCTCGCGGAGATGAGTAAGAGTCTCCAGACATCCTGCGTGCAGAAGACAATGGTGTGTACCGCGAATCAGGAGCTCCACAAAGTGCTGTGTTGCTGGCAGTACGATTGGATGCGCTGTCTCGTGCCAGAGGTTAGAGTGCTGTAGGCATCCCTTGAGTCTCACCACTCCCTTGTCGTCGAGGAACACATCTAGGCTGCGCAACTCTCTTGAACCAATGAAATGTCCGCCTCGTTCCAGATGGTGGAATGCCTCGCCGAATCCCTCCCTCTGCACCTAACGGACCAGCGAAATTTGTGCTTCCTGTACATTCATCAGCACTAAGTGAACCCTCACTTTTTTTGCGTTGCGCCTACAATTATCCATGAAGCGCTGCACCCAGGTTGTGACTCTCAGAAGGTGGTTCAGCTAACCAAATTTCTCGATAGCCAAAAGGGGCTGTGTAGCACTTGTGCTGGTATGGCTCACCGTCGCAGCTGAGGATCTTCTCTCTTCCTCAGTTACTGGACTTGGGTTAACAATGTGCGCGGAAGGCCAGCTTGAGGGCGTTTTGGCCAACAACGTTGGTCCATTCCACCACTTGTCACAACTCTTCAGTGAGTCCGGGCTAACTCCACGAGTTAGCAGGTCTGCCGGGTTGTCTATTCCTGGGCAGTGTCTCCAATCACTGGGTTCCGTTTTCTCTTGGACCTCCTGAACTCGGTTCGCTACGAAAGGTTTCAACTGAGTCGCTGGTCCTTTCACCCAGTGAAATGCAACTGTGAAATCCGTCCGCAGCGTCACTACTGAGAGACCCAAGTCCACTGCTCCTTTCAAACAGGTGCACATTCTAGCGCCTAACAGCACTCCCATGAGCTCTAGTCGAGGAAGGGATAAATTCTTCAATGAGGCAACCCGTGTCTTGGCCATGATGGGTGTCACAATCGTCTGGTTGTTACTTTCACTACGCAGGTAGGCTACCGCTCCATAGGCCTGGGGACTCGCGTCAGTGAAGATGTGCAGCTCGGTCGCATTCTTGTCGCAAGCATAGTGACGTGAAATTGAGATGTTCTTGAGATGAGGCAGAGCCTCTATTATTTGGTTCCACCTTACACTCACTTCTGGCGGTAGCTGTGTGTCCCAGTATACCCAAGCGTCCAGAGCTCCGGGAACAGCACCTCTGCCAATATTGTTACTGGGCTGAGAAGTCCAAGGCGGTCGAAGATCCTCGCCGAGGCTTGCAGGACGAAGCGTTTGGTGCTGCAGTTGATGGTCAGGAGCTCCAGAGTGGTTCCCAAGGATACTTAAGCTCATCTCTATTTCTGTTCCACTCGAGTTTCAAAACTCGCGTCACAGCAGAGTTCGGCATTGCTGTAACACAGGACCGGTTCCCAAGTTCATCTTCATTAAATCGTTGCTGAAGAAAGTCGCTGTTTGAGCTCTACTTTCTCAACTTCATCCCCGCTGAGCTCAGAATTCGCCGAGCATCTTCGTAGAGGCTTGTAGCTATTTCTACCGTGTCTGCGCCAGTGATCAAGTCATCAACTTACAAACAGTCGCTCCGTACTGTGGCTGTTTCCGCGAAGTCCTCCGAGACGTTGGCAAGGTGATGCTCGACAGTCGCTGCTAGCATGAAGGGGCTGCTCGTAGCGCCGAATGGAACGCGCGTCATGCGCTACACTTCAGTTTCTGCACTTGTTGAGCCTTCTGATGGCGGATGCGTGTACCATAAGAAATGAGGGGCATCCCGATCCTCTTGCTTGACCACAATTCGTAGGAAAGCATTCTTTATGTCCGCTACTGAAAGCAATCTCATGGCATCGGAAGTTGAGCACGGTCTTGAGGAGGTCAAGATTAAGGTGTAGACCGGTGGCCAATGCGTCGTTGAGGGACTGACAGCCAGGCGCCTTTCGCAGAAGCATCAAACACGATGCGTGTCTTGGTCGTGGAGCTATCAGGTCGGAAAACAGCATGATGCGGCACGTAGTAGACTCTGCCTGAAGTGACATTGACTTCAGCCTCTGGGACCTTCTCAGCGAAGCCCTCTCTCAGGTTGCTGCGGATCGCTGTGTCGTACTCGGTTAGCCTTTCGGTGTTGCCCCTCAGTCACCGCATCAGTCTGTCCAGGCGCTGTCGTGTGACGGCTTCGTTGTTCTCCAGAGGGCGATCCACGGTCTTCCAAGGGAGGTTTGCCTCATACCGACCATTGGCGAGGGTAAGGAATGAAGTGAAATCTCCCCTTACTCTTTCTTTCTTCTCCTCCCTGTGCACAGTCATTCGCTGTGATTCCGAGGCTATCTAGTTCCCTGAAGGCTCGAAGTTCGTTCGAGAGGCTTGACGTCCATTGCACGACAATGGTTCGCAAGATGGCCACAGTGGTACATGATACCACGGAGGCAACCTGAGGAATTGGGCCTTGTAGCGTCCAGCCAAAGTCCGTCTTGACTGCGACCAAGGATCCCTCCAGCTTGCGGACATCTCTACTCACAATCCTCCAATAGTGGTCTCCTCCAACCAGTATTTCGATGGCTTGTGTGGTTTTGTATACCGGTGGAAGTGTGACATCCGCTAGCTCCAGCCCTGCCAGGCCAGCAGTCTCAATCACAGTATCCGGCAGGACTAGTCGGTCGGAAGAGATGTCCTCAATCTCAAGGACCTTCACAGTGCCCCTTACGGCTGTACTGGCTTCTCAGCCAGACTCGCACAAGACGTCGTTTTTCTTCGTGACGTTAGTTGCTCCGCCGAAGGGATAGATTGTCACCTCCTCCTCGCCTACGACCTCTAGCTTCAGTTCTCCTGAAAGGTGTTCAATGAAGAATGAGCGTTGGTGCCCCCATCGAACAGACGGCGAGCTAGGCACTTCCGGTTTCGTCCGTCGACCCATGCTTGAGCAGTCTGCAACAACACAGTGTTCTTGCTGGTGGAATTCAGTGATATCGTGGAGTGCAGTTCGACAGCAGTCTCTCCGCTGGTAGATGAAGCAGGGGGTCACAAAGCGGGGTGATGTGGCGTCGACCACACCTCGTGCAGCGAAGGGTCTGATATCTGCACTTTCTTGGTACGTGTCCTTTCTTCGCGCATCGATAGCACCTTCCTTCAGTTCGCAACTTCTTTTTTTTTCTTCTAGTGGTATCCCTGCGTTGCACTGCGATGTGTCGTGTGAGAGGGAAGCGCAAAAGACGCACCTTTATTTGAGGGTTTGGCTGCAACAGTGAGGAAGCAGCTGATGCCCTTCCTTTGGTGCTGTCGCTCAGACAATCGTTGGCCGCACGATCCCTCGGAGGTTGTGGTTGGGCTTGTGGTCTGCCATCCTGCACCTTCTCGCGGCTTAAGTTCGGCAATAGCGATCTTAAAACGGCGTCGAGTGGTCGCATCGACGGGCACGACCTTCCGCTCGCCCTGCGTTTGTGCTCTGAAACTCCACTGCCCAATCCGCAGGCACACATCGCCCGGTAACAGCTAGCGGCACACATCGCCCTGTAGTTGTCGGACTTCGACGCCGACGGTCTTCAGTGCGGCAATGTTCTTGTGAATGTGATCGTGGAGGCGCCGGAGGGCGACGACATCGCTCAGCGCTTTCATGTACGGCAGATTTACCAGCTGCGTAAGATGCTCTTGAACCAACATGTCTTGCTTTGCCAAATTTTTCTTTGAGCAGCTTCATGACGTAGGTGTAGTTTTGCTCGGTACCTTGGATGCCGCTTATTGATGCTGCCGCCTTTCCAGTCAACGCCGTTCGCAGGTACAGGAAATTTTCTACTCTTGACAAGGCATCATTCTCACGTATCGCTTGGTTGAATTGCTTCCAGAACGGAAGCCAGCCCAACTTGTTCCCTGCTTAACCGCTGTAGCTCGAGCTTCTGCAGCCGAAGCTGCCCTGCACGGTGTTCGGACTGGCTGGTCAATCAGGCGTCCTCTCGGAAACGCTGTTCCTGCTGGCTGACGACGTCTTTCGTTGTAGGCGTTTGATTCGTGTTCGCATCCGTGTTACAAGTCCTTGGCCTTCTCGAACGCCCTGATACTCTTCGGCAAGGTTCGCGTTCGTCAAGTGAGGCACCATGAGCGCGTCTTCCTGGCTGAGCTTTCTTGCCAAGATCTCCAGTTCGTCCGTGATTTCTGCGAGTCTCTTCTTGTTTGGGCTCATGGTCTTCGGTTCTCATGCCTTGGAGCTCCACGCTGAGCCGTTGAATTTCGGATCGAGTCACCACCCGTTTCGTTTGAAGGCACTCCATGCTTGTCGTTCTTCTCGTTAGGCCTAGTTTGTCGCGACGTCCTCAAAGTGTCTTTTCGCCTTTTCGAGTCGGAGCGTCGTCAAGTCTCTAGGCTCCTTCGCGTCGCTATACCTTTACGTCTCGTCGCGTGCTCATTCCCGGGTTTTGGAACCAAAATAATAAATCCTTTAGCGAGACGTGGAGAGACGAGACGAGGACGACATTTTTACGAACAAAGAAAAAAGTGATGTGGTATCGTAATGGGTCTGAACTGCTTGAAAGAGTCGCACGGTGGAGTTCGACTGGATATTCAACAGAGCCCTTTTTAGAACGCTGCAAATGCTGCCCTTGCTTTATGCCCTTCTTAAAAAAGTTTTTTAGTCGTTTCCGATGACGCTCAGCAGGTTTCTATTTGGAACCATATGCATATTTTTATTACTCAAAAAGTTAAATTAACGAATTTTATTTAATTAGCCCACTGACCCTTAATATTAGCCAATATTATATGTCCCCCTGCCCGTATAACTCACCTGCACAAACCGCTTAGTGTAATTTTCACGGCTTTTGGTTTAAACAAATAGCAGGAAAACTGGTATTAGCCTGGAGAGCGAACACAAGCGCCGCTGCGGTCGCCGCGCCCTGATTGGGTGAGGTGTACCGTGACGTCAGGACGAGGACTCCGCTCCGCGATCCCGCATCGGCTCGCTTCCCAGCAGCGGTTTTCTGGTTTGGTGTTGTGTGCCGCAAGCTCTTCGAGGAGCTGGGCCTCGTTTACCCGGTGTACAAGACGTTGAGTTAGGCCGATACAGACGTGCTTCCATACATTTAATAAGCCTGCTTGTCCCTTTTACCTTTAAAAATGGGTTACAATTCCCGAAAGCTATCGGCGGAGGCAATTCCGCCGATGAACCTCCCCATCCCCACACGACAGAAGGCAATTTTGCGAGGGTCGGTGAAGCGGTGGCGCAAGTGTTTCGGACGCTGGATTCTGTTCCTTGCATGTTTGTGATTTAGGACGATATTACATCCCGCTTTCAAGGCATTTGAAGTGGCATTTATATCATGGGCCTTTGGGTGGTCGGCAAATTTGCTCGCGACCCCGACTCTGCGCTGCCACTCTGCATGCGCTGGTTCGCATATGCTTTAAAGGCCCTGCGTCTGATGATCTTTGAAGTGCTCGTGGAGCAGGGTTGTTTTACATAAATGTAGGTTCTTGGTGAATTAATTATATAGTTTATACACCTATGCAGGCATATTTCTTAGAAGATGTATAATTACTGGAAATTAGTTTGTATGGTAGCGGCAAAAACAGCCGAATTGCTCCCAGTTGCCTGTATGATGTGTATTGAACTGCCCAAAATATACACAGCAATAGTACCGTAATTTGGAATCTTTATACTTTTTCCTGACATTCTTTATTCCAGCCTTCGGTATTCGGAAAATACACCGTTTAGTTTGAATTGTCATTTATTTCCAATTAAAAGAGACACTGCTGCAGGTCCCCAAAAGCTTCCTCAGCCTCCAAACTCCCTACAGCTGGACCCTCTGACAACAGAGGAAAACAGGAGTAAAACAAGCATTCGAACGTCTGTCCAGTGGTAGATGCAGCACTAGTAGCAGAAAATGTGGAACCTGCGATGGGTGACAGTCTGCATGCGAAAAACTTCTAGTATTTTCGCTTCAGGACAATTCGATTTAAGTAAAATTTCAATTTTATGTCTTAAGGGACTAATAACGAGCTAGACCTTCGCTTACGTTTGTTATACATTACTTGAGGGTTGACATAAACAAGTCCACAGATACCACCCGTGTAGTCCATTGAAATACTATCCGAATCCAGCAAAGGTCAAATGCGAGCAATGCATATAATAAATGTTCCTTGTTTTTTTTTTTTTACTTTGCCCCTGCACTTGGGCTGTCTTACTTGTGATTCTCTCCCCATGGCCCAGACTGTATTTAGCATGTTGCTCGAGCAGCATGCAGCTTTTCTGCTTCGGCGATCTTGTTTAAAAACAGATACAAAAAAAATAGTATACATAACCTGCCAATTCATTCAGACAATCAGCAGCATTTATTGTGTGAGATGTAAATCTATAGCGATGCTCCTGCAATTGTGGCCATATTTCTTTATTTTCATATACCAGCTGCGATTCATGCGTTGCCTGCCCTGTCAACCATGCTTAAAATGTTGGTTGAAGTTTCGCCTGCAGCTACAGGCCATACCTCAATAAAGCCACATATAAAAATTTACACTTCCTACGAAAAACACGCAAAAAAAATTTAATAGAAACGAGCGCGCCGACAGCTAGCGTCGTCACAGCCTCCACAGGGCGAGCGGGGCGAGTCGGGGAAAAATTCTCTCCTCGCCGTGACGTCACCCTGGTTCGCCGCAGGGGGCGCCACGCGAACTTCTCGGGGCTAAACGACCTAATTTTCCGCGAGGAGCAAACTCTAGCGAATTTCTCGCGAAATATAGGTCCCACGAACAATTCCGGTAAAATGTAAACACATTGGAATTTATGTTGAGATCCCACTGCGTTGCGAAAAATTAGAGCCCGCGAAGTATTACAAGACCTCAGCTTTTACCTAAACCGCGTAATATTGAGCCCGCGAACAATAAGTCGTTTACAGCATATAGGTGTCCTGAGCCACCAGGCTCGATCTAAAAATCGACCGTAAAAATCGTCGACGGCACGTAGCTATCCAAACTTTTCGTCAAAGGTTAATTTCACAGGTCGTTTTTTCTTGTAAAATTATAAACCTTAGCTCCTTTTCTGTAAAAAGATGGGGCCAAGAAACTTGCCAGTGTCAACGGCGGGAGGTGACCTAGACGACCGAGTTCGAGTTGCGGGATGTGTTTGGCGTTCGTATTGATAGATGGCGTCGGAAGCAGCGTCCAAAGGTGTAGCCGACCAACGAAAGAAAGCAGACGACACGCAGACGAAATTAGTTGGCAGCAAAAACGCCGTCGTTATGCTAACGCGTTTTTTTTTCTTTAAGTTTTCATTTTATAGTTTGCATTTATTTCTAAACGAAGGGTACATACCAAAAAGATTATGTTCATTTTAATAAATCACTGTGTCGGGAGCAGTTTTGATAAAGAGGTAGCGCTATCCATCAATACGAGCGCCAAACACACCCGCAACTCGACTCGGTCATTTGCGTCAGCAACTCGCCGTTGACCCCGGCAAGTTTCTTGGCACTATTTTATACAAAAATGAAGCTACGCTTTGCTATTTTACATGAAAAAAATTGAACCGTGAAATACACCTTTCACGAAAAACTTAGAATGCTACGTGCAGGCGTCGAATTTTACGGTCCAATTTAGATCGAGCCTCGTAAATTGGGACACCCTATATATATTTTGCAAAAATATTATTAATAACTGTTACAAACATAAAATTTGCGACATTTCGATTTTTTTTTTAAATATGCCTTCGCCTAGTTTACGTTATCACAAAAAAAAAGAAGACAGAGGAAGAAGCATGGCTTGGTGGAGGATGGCGTGGATGTTTAACAGGCTTTTTCGCGCGCTACACATTTGTTGTGTGTTTTTGTGATAAATGTTTTGTTATATTACGCCCTCTTGTCACGTTTCAGACAATAAAGCATCATGCAAAAGACGCGCAGTTCGCCGCACACCTAATGACAGAATTAATCAAGGAACAGATCCCAAACATGTTCGACGTGTGCTTGCTTCATAGTACAGTGTTGGCGGTCACGCGGTACAAGTAACGGCGCTACCAGTAACCCATTACTTTTTTCTGTAACGCGTAACGTACTCGTTACGTTTACAAAACAGTAGCGGGTAACGTACTTACGTTAGTTATTTCGAGTATCGCGTAACGGAGTTAAGTTACTCGTTAAATACCTTTCCCAAGATTTTAAAACAAAAAACATTCGTGCTAGGCGTTAAGCCACTTTAATTTCTAAGCTTTTTTGGGGTTTATCTTTGTGTTTTTTTTTTTCTTGTGAGTACTTAGGGGAAACCGCAAAAAAGCAAAGGTAATAATGCTCAGTTTCTGCATGAACACAATATTTCTCGAAACTATGGCGCTTGTGCATGAACCTCTAACATCAAAGCAGTAAAACGTGTTATTCAGAATTTAGAAAAGTAACGCAAAAGTAACGGGCGCTATTTTTTATCAGTAACGGTAATGGTAATGCGTTCATATTATTTGGACATAAGCTAGGTTGGTAAAGCGTTCCTTTTATTTGTAACGAGTAATGCATTTCGTTATTTTTTTCCGGTAAGCCCTACACCACTGCTATATACATACCATATGCTTAGAACATGTTTGTATGTGACCGGTGCGACAGGACCGCCACAGAGGGAAGAAACCAGGCTTGTACAAGATGCTCACTAAAAGTATTTAAGTTAAGTTGCTGATTACCCCAAAAATAGTAACTGAGTAGAGTACTAAATACTCAAATGTGTAACGTAATTGAGTAAAGCACAAAATACTCCAAAAAAGTAACTCGTTACTTTCAAGACACTCTCAAGTTACAATTTTCTCTGAAATTTATTGTCAAGCACAACCGAAGTCAGAAACAATTCTTCCTCCCAGCTACTATTGAATCTCCTGGAAATCTCTTAGCTGGACTTTGGCAGCCACTCAGGCTTCAAGGAGAGCCCAAGTAACTACGAATAAAACAAAACAAAAAAAAACGTTTTTCTTTTATACCCTTGCTATGGCGAGGACATAGGCGAGAGCAGCGCGGGGCCCGTTCGCCTGCGGAGGAAATTTCTACACAAAGGCTCGCCTCCGACGCTCCCCTTTTGTCGGGTGTTCATTTCCGCTTCCCCCGTCAGTGCACTGGCGGTGCCGTGCAGTCGGGGGTCGGGGAGTCCAGGCCTGGAGAGAGCGGGCGCCACCATGGTGGGCGCCGGCGGTCATTCGTGCTACCGAAGACAATAGCGAGTTTTAGTAGACCGTGTTTGCCCCTCCGCTAAGCCCCTCCGCTACCCGGAACTCTACAGCCAAGGCCATCGGCATGCAGGCGCAGTGGCGGTTTCTTCGTAGCGGATTGTTAGCGGAGGGGGAAACGCGGTCTACTAAAACTCGCTAATGCTGCGTACGCCCTGAGCGATGGGCCGCCGGATTGGAGCCATGGAGTCTTACGAGTCTTGTGTGCGAAGAGAGCCTAGTGAAACGAACGAGCGGTGTGTGCGACTGCGTGTGGATGCAGAGGCATTTCTGAAGCTGGAAGGCTTTCTCTTATATGCTTTCACTCCATAACATAAAAAATAAACTCCGGTTTACTGTCGACTCTTACGAGACACTTGTACAACCCACCTTCTCTCCGACACAAGAGCCTCCCTCTGGCTTCTAGCCGTGTACACATCTTATGTTTTCACCCGCATGCCCTTCTGCTTCGGAATCTTTGTTGCTCTTGGGCTTGGCCACAAACAAATTGTAAGAAAATGTGCTTTGGCGTTTTGCCCAATTAGAAGACACGACACGCGTCCGCTCGGCTTGAGGCTGCGACACATGCTTCTCCGTGTCACCTCTTTCAGCAGAAGCACGGAAGTGCACTGTATTACCTGCCACGAAATGTATCTGCAATGGCAGGGCGCCTAGCCAAAATAACTAGGGTTCAATGTTTTCCAAGCTTCCCGCCTCTAAAGAAAATAAAAATAGAAAGTAACTTAAAAGTAACTAAGTTACTTGAAAGTATTTAAGTTAAAGTACTAAATACTGACGTTCGAAAGTATTTGCAAGATACCAAGTTACTCACAAAAGTATTTAAAATACAGTAACTTGAGTAGAGTATTTAAGTTACGTACAAGTCTGGAAGAAACTTGTACCAGGCAGTAGGGAGTTTTAGGGAACCGTTTTTGCCCATCCGGCACGGTACGATTGTACCGTCCGATACAAACTGAGCATGTGCGAGTCCTCTGCGGTAGCGCATGCGCAGTTCGTACCGGACGGCATGTCGCATCGTATGGGTTGTGCAAGAACGCTTCCCTAAAACTCCCTAGTGTATGCGGACTCTCTTTGTATGATGTATCAAGAGTATAAGGGTCTGTAGCCCTTTAAGGCTGGTTCCGCAGATATCCGTTTGACCATGCTCGACAACTTCGCCTTCCCATTCGACAACTCAACGCACTAGCAATCTGGCGGCGTCTATTGGGTAGCCCTGGATCACTCGATCCTGACCTTTTAAATGCGAAAGCATTAACTGTCAGATGGAGCGAGCCGACGTCATCAGCTTTGAAGCCATGCAAAACGCCACCTTAATGAAACCACGCGCAAAGCAAGCCTACGGCACCTTTTACACTTCAATCCCAAAGGCTGGCGCGCGTCGACGATGTTCCCATTGACTGCTGCGCGTCAGTTTGTGTGGTGTCATCCTGCCTGTATTGTCACACCATTGAGTTATCATTGATCACCGCGTTCGCTAGCCTCTTATCGGTTGTAAGGCGCATGACAATATATATGGCGGATGGAATAAACCAAGGAGTTCGTTCTGTTGGGAAATACGTTGCTGTCTGTTCCTTCCTCGCGCCGCAAGAAATACGACAGTTGAACGATCGCTCACCCGATGGCGCTGCGTGTCCGCGAGGCAGCGGCTCCACCGTTCCACGCCGCAAGGTCAGCGTTTTGTACGCCGGAGACTAGCGGGCAACTCCGCTTCATTTTTGATATTTAGAAAACTATGCAGCCCTCTTCAGTATCATATAGGAAGACCCCATGTCAAATATTACGATCTAATTCCGTCTATATATTTAATAAACTGGCCAGCAAACTTTCAAACGAGCCAAGTCGCCGAAATCTGCCAACTCTAGCGTGCGACGTGAGGCGCAATCGTCAGCGCAGTCAATGCGACGGGGTTGGAGCGGCCAACGTTGAACCACTACGCCAAAGGCATGACTACGTCATTCTCACGTTTTGGTTGTTTTTACTTCTCAGAGCGAAATTGAACGATGACGTCATGAGTTTCTCCTCCCGGTGTTGGCTCTACGGCGTCCACGTGATCACCGTAACGCGGATGCGCTAGTTTGCGCTGCCCTGCGCGTTTATCACATGTCCGGTTTCTCCGCTCCCCTCTCCTCTTTCGTGTTCTCCCCTTCCCCTCTCCCCGGGCCATCACCGTCCACGCCATGCGAAGCGACCTTCCCGCGTCGCGTGTCCTGTACCTCGCCCCTACGAACGTCACAAGACCACGTGGTTCGACGTGACGTGGCCATGACTCTGAGGACACGAGACCAATGTTGCCTGACGCAACCGAAGTTTCGGTTTCGGTATCGGCTGATGTTTAAATTAAGATTACACAAATAATATTCAACATTTCGCGAATCCGAAGACGTAGAGCTGTTGAGTAGTACTTTGTGAAATGGAATCACATGTAAGCCTCAAATTTTCTCGAATTGAGCAAAGTTGCCCTCTAAAGCAGGAAGCGAAGAGCGGCGTGCTTAGGTGTACCTCGAGCTTTTCTTTTTTTTAATGCGAATAGCATTCTTGGCTACTTCACGCACTTTTCGTCTATGTATCTATCTATCTATCTGGCTATCTAACCTCTTACGCCGCGGGTCGATAAATAAATAAAAAGACCGGCGCCGGCTGGGATTCGAACCGTTGACCCTTTGATCAGCAGGCAGACGCGCTAACCACAGAGCTATGAAGGCAGTCATTCAACGCACTCTAAACGGTTGTTTATATCTTACCATGGAGCGCTTTACAGCTGTCACAGTGCCAGTGCTGCGCAGTTCCATGCACGAGGGCTCATTCCGTCTCGTGAGGCTGAGCACGGCCGCAGCTCACCCTCTCCCGCGCTCGGGAGAGGGTGATGTAGCGGCTGTGCTCAGCCTCACGAGAGCGGAATGAGCCCTCGTGCATGGAACGCGCGCGCACCGGTAGCTGTGGACAGCGCTGTAAAGCGCGTCCTATGGTAAAGATATAAACAACCGTTTAGAGTACCGTTGGTTGAGACTAGCTGAGACGCCAGAAAGTCTGGTCGGTACCATTTTGAGTGTTTGTGCGTATGGCGCGTGCTTTGCTCGCCTTCCTAAGTGACACAAACGCACGTGCTGGGCTGCGGAGATCGTGCGCAGGGCTGTGAAAGTGTCAACAAATTTAGAATCGCCTCAAGAGTGGGCTGGCGTATCTAGAGTGTGCCGGCCACCTGACGAACGCGCATAACTCCGCACCGTTTGATGCTATTCGCATTAACGTAGATAATCATTCCCAAAGGATGGGTTCTGCTGATTTTTTTGTATATAATTCCTGTTCTTTATAGATAGTGCGTCGACCTATCTCCCTCTAATGATGCGAAAATCTTCTATCGAGATATGCACAGGTTGCCAGTTCATCTGTAAACTACTACTACTAATAATAATAATAATAATAAAGTTTATTGCTCTCTCTCTGAGACTAGTCGAAATCAATGCAGGTTTGTCAAAGCCATCGAGGGCTTGTAGGACCACTGATCTCTATTTTAGTAGGCTGGATCGCGGGATCGGGAGCCCGTCGGTGTCGCCACCGGCGGCCATTGCTTGACACCAGGTAATACATGCAAGTCTATGGGAGAAACGCAAAAAAATAAGAATACTGAAGCATGTACGCTGTGCTCGGAGGCAAGTATTTTATGGTGCGCTGCGATCTTTATGTCGGGTGTTTGGAGATCGAATCGGTATTTGTCAAACGTTCGAACGCCGATTAAAAAAATCAAACGTACCGGAGCACCTACGGGTGAGCTGGCGAGCTTGCTCTCGTAGTGGAGTAAATAAAGGAACTTAACGTCAACGATACTGTCCTCGGGGAAGCCCATAAGTTGATGAATGACAAAGTAGTTCCATTTCGACAGCGGCGTTCCGGGAGTGAGCGAATTCCGCGTAGCAAAGCCTTCGAGCTTGTCGTCTGCTAAACCCAACTCAACAAAACCTCCACTGACTCCGCGGTAACTCTAGGTAACTCTCGCTTCATTGAGCTGCATTACAGCGGAGTCACTCTCGACCACAAAATATTTATTTATAAGAACTGCGAGGGCTGTCAGTTTTAATGTTTGTACGCAAGCTATTTGACGGGCTTATCAAAAGCATCCAAAAAGTTTCAGTGCCGACAACAGCTTAGAAACGGAGGAAACGGCACTTTTCTCGTTCTTCCCATAGACTCCCATGCATTGGCTGGTGTCAATCAATGGCCGCCGGTGGCGACACTCGGCCCCAGCTGCCGAGGCCGCGGTCCGCGATCCAGCCTACTACAATAGAGACCAGTGTGTGGACAGAACCTAAGTTGAAGTGACATCGAGTGAAGTACTATTATGAGCAGAAAAGTTAAGCATCGCAGTAGCATCAAGAAAAGTATTAAAAAAATAAAGCTGGAGCATCGCATCGGTATCAAGTGAAGAAAAGAACATAAAAAGCTTGAGCGTCGCAGTAACAGTAAGTGTACAAATGAAAAAAGAATGTCAGCTTTGTCACAGTCTTGAAAGGTTCGTGATGTTTCAGAGGTTGGTTATGCGACACAGAATGTCAAATGTTTTCCATACAAACAGTATGTACTCTGAAGCACCAATGAGTATGATCAATTAGCTCTAGTATAAACATATCTATCAGTCTTCGGTCCTTTCAAATCACGATAACTTCACCAAGTTAGAAAAAAGTAATAAGTAAAAAAAAATGTGCACCATAAATAAAAGTTTTAAAAAAATGTTTTAAAAGAAAAGCAGGGGCGTTTGGTCTTTTAAACACGACAAAAAACCGCAACCAAAAAAAAACACAGGCCTTTTAAGGGGTTTCGTTTAAGGAAGTATAATGACGTAAAGCTTTCCTTATTTTTTTTTTTTAAGTCAGGTTTTTAAAGTTTGATGGTAACGAGTTAAAAATTTGAGGAACATAGTAACGTCGCATGTGTTTGCCATAACGTGTATAACACGTGGGAACAAAAAACCGAGTGTCTAGTCGTAGTTGACGGGATGTTGGACGGGGTGTTTTAAATTCGTCATTCCAGTAGTGGGTGAGCACGATCGTTTCAAACAAGAGAGACTGAAAATTAGGCATGAAGAGGGCTTGAAAAGGATCGGGACAAGATGTCGTGGGTTCGTAAAGTACATGACGCAGGATTCTTTTAAGATACTGTTAACTTTTTTGTGGCATAACCCGGAGCAGTTGCCATAAACTGTTATGCTATAGCGGAGTATGCTATATGCTAACGAGTTAGCTATAAGTTTTCGGATATCAAATGGCAGGAAGGGCTTGATGTTGTATAATAAGCAGGAAACACTCCTTAATTTTGAGCATAGTTTTATGAAATGTGAGTTCCACGAAAGGTCTGAGTCAAAAAAATAGCCTAAGTATTTTACGGTGTTCGAATAAGGAATGGGAGCACAGTGGCAGGCGACGCATTGTGATGTGTGGAGCAGAAGAGGAATGTCTAAAACGTTAGTCTAAAGTGGACTGTGAAAACAAACTAGTTTTGTTTTTGAGACGTTTATGTCGCTTAGATTTTTGCCAAACCAGTCCATTAATTCGATGGAGCATTTCTGTAGCATTTTCATCACTATGGGAAAAGAAAGGTGACTCGTTAGCAGAAGAGTGTCATCAGCATATTGATAGATGGTACAGTTTGAGATGGAGGTATACATGTCGTTGACGTATATATTAAAAAGCAGAGGTGATAGAATTGAGCCCTGTGGCACACCTGCTTTTAGGGAAATCTTTGTTGCTACATATTCCTTCTATTGAAACAATTTGTGTTCGATCTTGTAGAAAATTTTTTAACAGGGCCAAGAAGGGCCCTCGGAAACCAACAGCTGAGAGCTTTTGTATTAAAATGGAATAACGCCTTGGAGACGTCGAGAAAACATGCACATGCAAACAGGTTAGATTCGAAACCTAAATTTATGTTGTCTGAGAAAGCTTCGAGAAGATGTTGAGTACCACGCCCCGGAATAAATCCGTACTGGGTGGGAGATATGACGCTGTATTTATCCACAAAGGAGGCCATCATTATATAAAACAATTTTCTAATGTTTTAACCAAACATGGCAGAATAGATATTGGCCTAAAGTATAATAATAGTAATAATACTAATAATCTTTATTTGGGCTCCTTGAGTCCCGTTCACTTGCAGGAGAAGGGAAGGAGGATACAGTATGAATGCTTTGATCGCCTTATCCGCCACGCGATAAAGGACGGCGACAGTGTGGCTATCGTTGCGTTTGGAGCGAGATGCGAGGTTGTACAGAACCTCACAAAGTGGAGGGCAAGGCTACGCGGGATCGTCTTACTGAAATGGTGGATGATCGTCTTACTGAAATTGTGGTAGATCTTCGACTCCGCGCGGGCTCCTCGATCGGCTGCGGGCTTCGAATGGGCGCCGAGGTAAGTGTTGTTCCCATCTGGATGAAACTACAGCGTGAGTGAAGGTGATCGTGGCCCTTTAAAGGGATATTGCAGGATTGGGCTTCTTGACGTGTCGAGCTAAGGGTTTCACCAGAGCTGATCGAAGAGGGTGCATTCTGTGTGCGAAAAATGAAAAGAAGGAGCTTACTCGAGTAAAGAGCAAACAACTAGGAGCGTGAATTGGCTACTTATAGTGTCCGACTGCTAACAGAGGTGCCCCCTTTGTCATGATCTTGTTCCGTTTGTATGCGTAAGTAAAAAACAATAAAAAAGGTGTAACAGTTTGATGGGTTTGCACTGCACTCGGTTCCGTGTGGTTCGCTCGTTCGTTTTTTGTAAAGATAAGAGTGGCTGTGACGTCTGAGAATGTTCCCTTCGGCCGATGTTTTGATGTGTGTACCTCTTGTTAGTTCGAAGTGATTTTTTTGTTTTTAAGACAACCGTGGCTCCGAAGTCAAGGCGTGTTCCCTGGGTCCCATTGTTTGGAGTGTGTTTTTTCTGGTGACGATTAGCTGTGTTTGAGACGTCGTCGTATTTCTTCCACCCAGTCTCAGGTGGTCTAAAAAAAATGGTAAACCTACACCAGCTCGCCTGCGCCCTAACTGTTTTTTTTTTTTATTAACAGAATTTGTCTGGTTGGCTTAACAACCGACCGGGGGTGGCGGGTAAGAGCGATGGCGCAGACACTGATCTTTGATAGCAGACGATGTTGGTGAGTCAAATGAGGCGCGGGCTGCGTAGGGCGCGACTTTTGGTATCTTGACTAATAAAACACCCTGCATGAACACTGCACTTGCAATAAGGATCCTTTGTCGGAAAATATGAGCAGCTGCCGTCATCTGTTTGCGGTTCAGCGAATCGGAGGCCTTTCGTTAGCAAACGGACGCTGTATAAGTAGCGAAATAACGTTCTTAATTTGTAACATGTTACCTAGGCAAGCTCTTTTTTTAGAAATATAGAACTGGCCTGTCTCTTCTTTTCTTTTTCTCTTTTAGCCTTTACACAATAGACCTACTAGCCGGTGGTTCTGCAAACGCCTTCAAAAATCGCCATGAATAGGGTCGTTGAAAAAAAGGAAGAATTTTATCTTTTCGGGAACAAATTACCAGCCACTGAGGACGTCAGCAATTAATTAACTAAAATTTGCCAATTCACTTTTAGTTATTAAAAATAAACAACTGCCTCTAATTGGAAGATTTCCGAGCGTCATTGAAAACCTCTAAATTGGTCAATATTAGGAAGATTTGAGGCACGTGGGAAGCACGGGACCGCACTAAAGTTCCGAGAGTTCAGAGCTATATCTGAAAGAGTCAGATAAGCTTAACTAGAAAGTTATCACGTGCCTCGCTTCGCTTCCCTGATTGGCTCACGGGCCGTAGACATTACCTCTTGGCAAGTTACACTTACATAAGATGTAAAAGCGCCGCCTGTGGTTACGCGGCAAAATCCCGCCATGTCAATTTGTGTCAAGACCGTTGTACCAATCCACACGATGATCCACCAGTGACCAAAATGTCGGCTGCCATAGGCTTTACAGAAGAATTTATTTCTTAGATGTACTTCTTTGCACAATATAGTACTGGTTTTCAATCAATCAGTTAAATGAAGTCACTTTTAGTTGTTTTCACATAGGTACGCGGCGCAACGCGGGGCGGCCATATTAAACAGCTTATGTTGCCAGCATAGGTTTGCAGCGAAGAAATTTCATACATATACGGCGGACTGAGTGTTACTTTTTTTTTCGTTTTGGAAAGAGAATGTATAGTTGTATTACATAAGTTCTACTGAATACAGACAACGAAGTTTAATTATTTTTGTCTTGTTTACTTTGTTCGAAACTGTAAAAACGGGCTTATGACAACTCATTGCTTCCGTGATTTTGGAGTACGCAAGGCAGTTATCTCGCTGCTAGTGGTTTCGGTTACAAATGGAAGGCAAAACGCTCGTAGTTCCAGCCCTCAGTCCATGTTAGACATCTTCCACACTTTGGCACTGGATAACTGGATGAACGAGGATTTACATTTACTTCAGAGGTCACTCTCGCCGCTTCTTCACAGTCGAGCAGCCGGATCAGCTGGCGACAAACCGCTAATGAAAGACCTGAGCATGAACAGCCCAAGTGCACTCGGTGCCGATACGGGCGATGTGGGTTTCTGTCAGCCGGTAGCCCACCACAAACCGTGACCGTTCCATCTCTTCGTCATCACACGGTGTTGCAGAGAGCAGGGTAAAATACAACTACACGCACTACCGAAGCAAACGCATTGCTATCGTAAATCTTGGCTTCTGATTGCGTCTTTGTAGATCATTTTATTCGTTTTACTGGAGAGACGCAAACGACGGGCATAACGAAATCGTTTGCATATTCCGCATACCTCGCAAAAGCACTTACCCAGTCACCTTGCGAAAAGCTCGAAACACGTAGTCCGCACCGTCCTTAATTCCCAGTCTTTTATCTGCTTTAGAGCCGTTTGTACCTGCTAGTAGGTATGTCTACTGAAACTGCAACTTGATACCAGCGGTAGTGCCAAAGAGAAAAAAGACAAAGCTGGGAAAGCTTGCTCGCCCTCCCCAATTTTTGAATTTTCAAGTGATTGTACCCTAATAAATGCACCAACGCCTTTTCCCAAAATAAAGAAGCACTATATTCACTACGTAAAAAATGGTCTCAGTTCATGCATTTGTGCGCAGGTAGAAAGTCTTGCCCAAATTTATTCACACCGCATGATAAGCACAACAAACTCACACGAGATTTACAGGAAAATATCGGTGGTGACTTAAGTTTCCCTGAAATTTTGTATAACCGGTCGTTTGCAGGACCGCATCAGCTACTCGAGCGGTGTGCGTCGCTGTGCAAACACGTCACAACGCAAATGCAGTGCAACAACACGAAGCATAATAACGGCAGATTTAGCACAACAATCCGGAGTACATTGTTCAAATAAAACGTCGTAATTTTGTTGAAAACGCCCACAGATTTTTATTCAGGGTATGCGTCGGGAATATTTCATATTTTTGAAACAGAACGAAGGAAGATTTACTTTTACGTCCTCTCGGACCAGCTGGACCGGTACAGCTGACGACGACGGGACAGAACCCATTGAACCTCAACCCCAAAGCAATGAATGTGCGCTCCGTGTTAGTGTGGGTTTCTACCTCCCAGCACCGCACCACACACCACGATCGTTTCAGCTCTTTGTCGCATCGCCGTGCTGCACCAAAGAGAACGAGATCGCCGAAGTCAACGCAGCGCTGTCGTGAACCTTGGCTTGTGGTTGCGCACTTGTAGACCCTGCAGTGTGACTACCTTCGCTTTCCAAGCACACACGACGATTACGAATGATACTTTCCGTCTTCCGCGATCATCACAGGGGCACTTCTCCGGTCACGTCTTCGTTACATTTAATCGCAAACCACGGAGCTTTTCGCGTCCCGTCAAACCAAAACAATACCGGCGCCATGTTGAATGTGGGTCGTTGCCAGATTTTCTCTGACCGAAAAAAACAACGAAAGCAAGGCGGCTCCAGCTTCCAGCGTACATCTGCGTTGTGCAGTGGCCAGATTTTCTCTGTCAGCTCTAACTTAAAGATGACCTACAGATGCAGCAACACTTGTATCAACTTCTCATACGGCGGCCACCACGGAGCGCCGTAAATGCTGAGGAGGGTGCATGTAAAGCAGCGGCACCCCCCCTCCCTCCTGGGCCGCCCTCGTCTGCTTTGGTTTTCACGACGTACCGAGATCGTTCTAGTGGCAGCTCTAGCCCCGAATCCTACCGATTTCAACAATATTTGCTGCTACGATACTTTCTATACTCCGTTTCACCTTATGTTGTACCGCAGCGAAGGCTAGAAGCACGAGCTCATAGCGTTGGCAGCTGCTCTTAATGCACGAGAGCTTGTGCCGCCGAGATGTGTCCTAGAGCAAGGAGCTCGCGCCTGTAGCCTTTCCTGCGGTACATCATAAGGTGAAACAGAGTATAGATGCCTCCCCAATCTTCCGCAATAGTAACTGCTTCGCTGGCCAAGGGCGGCGATGCGGCGGACGCCGCGGTTTTCTACCTCTATTGGCGCCGTGCGCGGTCGAACGCGTCGGTGTGGTCGGCCTGTCACGATTGGTAGAATGCTGACTCTGACGTCGGCCAAGTATTTCTCATCGACGTAAATAAGAGGAATGTAAGGAATTTAATTTTGACGGTGTTGGCAGTGTTGCTTTGAAAGCGCAATGATTTCAAGCTTCCACCATGGTAATTACAAACACCATCGAACTTGTTGTTCGCGAGGTAATGACGCCACGAGAGGGAACCATAGGAGCGCGCCACCAAAACCATTTGCTGTATTACCCAAGCATCAAGGAGAATGCAGGGATTGGTGTTCCACGCGCCACACGCGCACGCCTTCCCCGTATGAAAGATTCGAAGTAAATAACCAAAATAAAGCGTTGACGAACGCGCGTGTAAGATGCCATTTGTTTTAGGTATTTGCTTTAGAAAAGTTGCTACTGCTGACGCCAGCACGTGCGGCGCGTGGAACACCAATCCTGCATTCTCCTTGATGCTTGGGTAATATCGCAATAGGTCTATAGACCGATTGCTAAATCACACAAGCATCAAGGAGAATGCAGGGAATGGTGTTCCACGCGCCGCACGTTCCGGCGTCTGCAGCAGTAACAGTTCTAAAGCAAAAGCCTAAAACAAATGGCATGTTGCTAGAGTTCAGTTTA
>JAZHYW010002110.1:0-22166 GCA_037355805.1 Ixodes ricinus
CGCCCCAGCGTTCGACTCTGCTCTTTCGCCGACTTCGACGCCCGCGACGCTCTACAGTTATCTTTTGTTTCCTTCTTTATTTTTGGGCACAAGTTCGCCCGATTAAACGTTTAGTTTACTCAGTTATTCACCGCCTCATCACTTGTCATTCGTGACAATATACCGCAAAATCCCAAATGAACGCTCACGTCAAACACTGAAAAATAAAGCGGAAAACTGTGATGTGACCGATCTCTCTGTGGTGGGTATACGTTTGAGATTTCATGGCATCTAGATATTCAACTTAGTTCGCCGTGAGCGCGTTGGTGAAGGTAAATAAAAACAGAAAGAATAAACATAGGGACGGACCGAACAGCACCTCTTTCGAAAGAGGTGCTGTTCTGTCCGTCCCTATGTTTATTCTTTCTGTTTTTATTTAGATATTCAATTTCATATATTTTGTGCCATCGTAACAGGCAGTGAGTGGTCATGCACGATCATTTTGTGTGTTAAGTACTTCTGCATGATACAGGTAGTTTACATCATGATAGTATTTTGAGACAGTCACCTGAAAGTGGCAAAAGAGACCAGACGCCATAGATCCGAATGCGTAGCTGCTAAACTGCACCATGTAGACGACGCCGACTTCGGTGCTGGTCAGATCGAACTGTGTTTCATGATAAAAAATAAAAGACGTTTACAACTCCCCGTAATGCCGAATTAGAGCGCAGCACTTGAGGTGGAAGAGGGAAGGGCACGGAGGGGAGGGTATGCCCCTCCTCCTCATCCATGCCCTCTCCTCCTCGCGTGCTCCTTCCTCCTCCCCTGCTCCTCCTCCACCCTCATTTCCTCCTCCTCCTCTCTCGGGGTATTTGAGGCGGCACACAATTTACCAACTTCGTCTGACGTGCCACAGAGATCGATGGGTACAGCACAGACCCGTTCCCATGTAGATGGCCACTTGGATAACGAGTACGCCACGTTTTCATAAGTGCGTCTGTGATGTATGAATGGTGATATTGTCGGCGGTGTGTTCGAATGCGCCGGAGAAGAAAAGGGACGTCCGGCTCAGAGCTTAGACAAAAGGCATATATTTCTCGCGGCTCCCGAGGCCACGCGGTAGCGTGAGCTGGCGCGCTCACCGGCACCATGCTCGGCGCAGTGGAGCCTGCGTTGTTTAGTTTAGAAGTACAATTCTTCGGGTGTTTGATACAGCCCTTGTGGTTGTGACATCTGTCGGGTCTGCTACAATATCACTTGCCTGAACGACGAGTAACTGGCATCTCCCCTCCTCCTCCTCATTTCCTCCTCCCTCTTCCCTCCTCCTCCTTCCTCCTCCTCCCTCCCTCTCTCCCTCCTACCCGCGCGTTGCATCATGGGACGTTTCCCGTAACGCAACTCGTGGAACCCTCGTGACGTCACGTGTGACGTCGTTATAGAATGTTTCCTATAATGCACCCCACGGGACCTTCGTGACGTCACGTGTGCCGTCATTATAGGACGTTTCCCATAATTCACCGCTCGGTTACGCTGACGGCGACAGTGACGGCGACGCTGCTCAAGCCGGAAACGGGCGCCTAAGAGCTGCGCTCTAAAAGCAGAGTTATAGAAGCTGACCAAATAGATACAGTCAGATCTTAAGACATACCTGTCTAAGATAAGGTTCCAAGGTTGGCTCGTTGAAACCCATCATGACCCAACAGAGAATCACCGTCACAATGTCAATCAGAAATATGGGATCCCAAAGGAGTCGCCTTAACTTTGGATTTGCCTGAGAGTTGCCCTCGCTTTTAGTTTCCGGTAACGCTAAAAGAGGGCGAAAAATGGTGAATAAACGTACCGCTCTTGCTTATATAGTATTTAATTTAGTATTTAATATATGTTAACCGGTTATGCCACAATTCGCGACTCCAGTGACCTATAGGGGTTGCCACTTCTTCACAAATCTGGTGGTGAAACACTGGTCGTGCTGTGCCATGTGCTAGCTCAACGCAAAACACTCTGGTTTAAGCAAGCAAGTATTAGCTTCAAAATGGTTTGCCTTGATTTTTTTCCAATGCGTTCAAAACTTGTGGCGGTCTGTTCTCAGGAGCTTATTGTGCCGACAGCCAGCACGGCATGTGGTCAATGAAAACGCGACAGTTCGTGGAGATTGCAAACGCGGTCATTACAAAATATTATGATTTTGCAGATGAAAGAAGCAAGAAAGAATAGTAAAAAATAGTTAATTTTCTTGCGGAGAGGAAACATAATACTACAATAATCGTCTTAAAAACCTTAAACTATATGTTGCTGTTTTGTTCTGGTTTTTTTTTCCGTTTTGTTTTTGTTTTGTTTTTCTTGGAAGTGATGTGTTTGGTCGCCAGTTCTCGAGCGCTCAAGTGCGCGCTCGCTGGGTAGAACCATACGCTCTAAGGAGAAATGGAGGAAAAAGGTAGCAACCGCGCGTTTTGCTCCCTTCTACTGACGCGCCCCCAAGCGGACACGAAAAGAAGGGAGGAACGAGACGTTTTTCTCCTTCTCCAGGCAGACGGGAGAAAGCTTCCGCCCTCCCGACTCATCTTCTTTCGGTTTCGTTTTGTAAGCACGTCGCGCACGTTGTTTAATAAATGTTGTTGAGATGATTGAGCTTCAGCGGCAGCGAAGGCCGCCTGTAATTCCGTCTCCCAGTCTAAACGTGCAGGACATTTCGGTTGCATTGACGTTTTTGCCACTAATTTTATCAAACGAGCAAACGAAGCCGCTAGAAACTGCGAAGTTCCGGAGCAGTGCCTGCAGCGCTACAAACACAGGGCTAAGATGGCCATCTCCGGATTGCTGAACTCACGCGGAACCATGCGCACCACGCGGAACGATGTGTCCACAGTGGATTTGTCGACGTTGACGACGTTTATGGAAATCACGGAAACTGCCTCTAAGACAGGCAGGTTTGGCTGCCGAGTGCCTGGGTGCCTTCTGTGCTGAGTTCGGTTCTGTTTTGCGATGCCGAGTGCCAACCAGCAATCAACGTGGTTCTGTATGTCTGCGTGTCAGCAACATAGCAGCAACATCGCGATGGCAGTGTTGTGCGTTATAAACAGACATTTCGGTTCCAGGGCAACGATAGGCGCGTCAGTATCCGTGCGCCTGCAGCGCGAACGTCGCCGCCGGGCGAGCGCCGGCCGGCAGACCGACGCGAGCGCAGAACCTAAACTCTCGAAGCGCTGCCACCCACTGCAACAGACAATGCAAGGCGCGTGTCGTCACCAAACACGGTGCACGGAACACACACAGCCCGCACAAGCACAGTATCCAGTGCTGAGTGCACCGGGAAGTTCCGGCGGGCAAGCGGTATCCAAGTTGTCCAAGTATTGTCACCAAGCACACCAGCGCATCCAAATGCCGAGCCAAACTGCAATGGGTCGGCAGCCTTTCGGACTCGGGGTCTGGTCGCGATCGGCGAGGTCTGGCGCGGCGAAGCGCGGAGGCGTCCTCAAAGCGTGCGCACACTCGTCGCCTCTGGTCCAGAGTGACCCGGCGGCCCGGCCTGGAGCACTAAACGCTTGGGTTCTGATGTTTCTTCCGTCTTGTAACTTCTTCCACAGCACCGAAGACAGCGGGCACGATCTTTACGTTCACTGAACGCGTCGAAATGCCTCCACGCGCGACGAACCGGAAAACGTGGTGCGGCTGGTGCCGGAACTACCGGAACTGCATAACTTCGAGCTTCGACACGGCGTGGCGCCACCTTCTAGTCCGCATTCATGTAAACGTTGCCGCGTCGGCTTCGTTCGAAGAACGAGTGGAGTCGATGCGCTGAAGTCGCTTTCATGTAAACGAGGCTATAGTCGGAACTCACGACAGAGTGGGTCTTGTCGAGGAGAAATTCTACTAAAACATAAGACATTGTAGAGCCCGGGCTAGATCGACAGGGTGGCACAAGCGCGCAAACAAAACGAGTTGAGAGCGATCGTTCAAGGAAGGTCGGCGAAGCTTCTATGGCGAGCGAAAGCGAAAGTGGCGCGTTTGGCGTGCTCGGCATGTTCGGCGTCTCGGCGGGCTTCTGATCAGGGTTGTCGGGTGCCCTGCTTGTCATATCTCTAACTTCAGCGGTTTTATGGGCTCACGTTCCGAAATCGTTTTCTCGTGCATAGATTATTTTTCGTATTCGTAGATTTGACGAAATAGTGGTATCCGAACGAACTTTACGTCCTTTGACCGTACGTCTGTCTGCACGTCAAAGCTTTTTGGCGTACAGTCAGAGACAATCGATGTACAGTCAGAATCGCCACCCAGAAATCTTGACGGCATTTCGCGGCGGCCGACTGTCACCAGGAAACCATCAGAAAGCCGACAAGCGGAGTCTGACTGGAGTTTGACTGTCGGTCAGAGTAACTTGTTGGCCAATCAGACGTGCTTGACGTACAATCAGGCACAGGCAGGTGTCCACTAGAAAACATAGACTGCCAAACAGCGTTACATTGATGGATTTTTCTTCGGGTTGGTACGCTGGTCTCAACCGTAGCCCCTATCGTACAGTGGCCAATGTGACGGTCGGTTGTCTCCTCCCCGAGAGCGATTGTGCTCTAGGGAAAGAACTGAGCAGTATGAAAATATGGCGGAAAGTACGTTTATTTACAGTTTAAAATTTTAGCATTAAGGTAAATAGTGAGTAAAATCAACAAAAAGAGAAAACTATTCCTTATTTTCCTGTTTAAATATACGGTTCCTGGAGAAACTGCCCTCTAAGTGGCGCGCTGGGATGAGCTCTACAACTTTTCGAGCTCACTACGGCGTAGCTCCGTACGCTTAATACCTGCCGCAAGTCGCGGCTTTGACTGCATTCAAGTGGATCGAAAAGCGATTTCCCATAACGTGAAGCGTCGCTTCCAGCTGAGTGAATATCCTTTCTACAGAGTTTAATTCAAGACAATTCCAGCCGTGCGCGAACCACACAAATAAAAAAACACTACAATAGAAATACTGGTTACGATGTGTCGTGCGTTGACGCAAACACATGGCTTGGAACCGCATTGGATTGGCTTGATTTATTGGCTTTCAAATGATTACGGCATGAGCGTTTGCTTTTACTAAGAGATTCATCCCCTGAGCCGGTCAAAATACTCTCAGAGGTATAACATAGTATGAAAAAAATCAACATGCTGGGAGTATTTTTTATTGCTTAGGTGGTCACCGAGAAATTCTGCACGTTCAAAACGACAAGTATGAAAAACGGAAATGCAGAGCTCGGAAGTAGTGATCGGTTTAGTGTGCGTGTGCTGTTGTATTGAAGCTTGTACGTGCCGTGTATGTGCATGCCCTCATTGTATATGTTCAGCTGATGGTTGTAGTATGCGTATATAAGGTGTCTACATGTGTGTATAATAAAGACTCCCAAAGATCCCGAAGCGCAATGGTGGCGTGACCAAATGAAGATATTTTTTGTAGAACATGAATTGGGCGGTACCTTGAGCCACCTAGCCTAGCTACTTGCAATTACTCTGCTTGACCGTGCCATCTGGTGGCAAGCGATTTAACCTTCTTTCACGCTACGCGAGAATTTCTGGTTACTGTGCAACAGTGGCTTCGAGCTTGTTCTTTCGAGAGCGGCTTTTGGTTCTGTGAATTGGTTGACCATTCCTCCGTGATGTGCGGCTGACGAAGGAATTGTGACTCGAGCAATAGCAAAGGCAAGACGTAAAGTGCGCGAAGTAACTGGGTATCGGTTGTCTCCGTTTAACATTGCAGTGTTGATGACGAGAAGACTGAGTAACTGCTTCTGAAACGCAAGTTTCTTTACCTGCGGGGGAAGCTGGCTTCGGAAATAAACACAGTTCGCGGAAACCTCGTGTTACGCTTTTATTTGCTGCTCCTCTTGTCCCGTACAAGAGACGTAGCGTCCTTGTTAAGCCTTATTGAGCTCGACCTGCTTGATTCGGGGCCGCCATAATGAGATGCAGGCGACGAAGGAACTTAGCTCTCCTGCTCCAGGGACGAAAGATTCTCGTTTCTAGAGGAACATTAGGTTACAAGACCGTTCCTTCCTTTAGGGAAGACTATAGATACCCTCTTTTTCTAAAAGTGTAGGTGCGGCTCGTTTTGCTGGAGTCGCGAGTAGTGTACCTACACGTCTACCAGATAATTAAAACTATAATATTTGAATGTAGCTTCGCGGTCTGCTTTTTATCTCAAATGTATTCTGCTACTTCGCAAACGACATACTTAATATGTTTTCAGGCATATATAAGCCTTGGTTTTCAACTGTTACGAAGTTTCACGGCTATCAACGAGTACAAAAAATAAATAAATAGCAACCATGTCTCTGATGCGGCACGAGATTATACAAGATTGTCTTCTCTAGCTTCTGCCAACAAAGATCCCGGCTAAACTATAGGCAGGGAGAGGTAATTATAATGACTCATAATGGTTAGTCTTAATTTCCGCACAGTGAATCATAGTGATCGGCGCTAGAAAAGACATGACTTGTTTGAAATATTGTAAAGTGTCACAGACGTAGATTGACACAACATGAATCTCCCTAAAGAACAAGACAGAAAAATGAACTTATCAAATTAGTCGTTCTTACCATTGGGATTCTTGTTTGATGCGTCACTTCCTTTACTATGAATGGTAAGGCCAGAATCATGATAGTGCCCGTCACGAAAAATGGCAGAGGGAAGGCCCAGATCTAAAACAGTACACGAGATTTAAACATGGCAGTCTTAGTCCATTGTATATTCAGTACTTATGAATACATTACCCACGTCGATCGGCGCTCCACCGATGATTGATCCGACCATATTTCCGACACCCCAGACGCATTCAAACGTCGCCTGCAATATGAGCACCACTTTAGATGTGGAAGGCGTGACTCGCAGTTATTTCCGTCTAATTTTTGGTTTTCCCCGAGCATCCTTCTAGTAGCAGCTGATCGGCGTACTCACAATGAAGACTCCGGGGCTTCCAGAAAATCTGGATGTCACTATCGAGTACACTGACACAAGGTAAAGAACGTGAGTGAATCCGCCAAGTAGGACTAATGCCAGAGAAAACCCTAGCAAAGTATTTCCGCCAGGCGACCAATGCAGCGAGCTGTTCTGAGAAAAGCAAGGCAAGAAGTTAGTGATTATATAAACAAATACAGGGACGATAATAAAGGTTAATGTAAGGTATATTAATCATCAATTGTTAAACATGTAGGAATATCTATTAGCACTCAAAACCTTTGCGTGTAGAAGCCTTCTGCCACCTATTTTGGAGTGTATAATTAGTGGGATACAAGTGAAGAATCCGCCAAATGAACACCACCATGTATCAGCTACAGGATTGAATCACTCTCCGGAAGGCAGTATCGAGGACTGGATACGATACTTGTGGGCTTGTTGACAAGCAAAAACGTTAACATGCCCCAGGGCCCGTGACGGGGAGCACCCAATTGTTGGTGCTACTCGGATAAAGGCGTGTCGTTTCTTTTTGTGTGGGGAGTCAGTATTTTACTTCATGCGGGTGAGCAGTATGCGCTGATTTCCACAGACGTCGGGTAAACGCACGCCTCGGTAGCGGACTACTTGTGCATTGCGGAGGTACAGTGACCGACGGTAATGAAGGTATGGGAGGAGAGTCTGACGCCTTATTAAATTGTATCTGACTCTAGACGACAAAAAATGCGGTCGCCCTCTGCCGATTTACAGCGCATCGCTTCCAAAGTATAGTTGACACTTACCCGAAGACCAGAGAGAAAATGAAGAAACCTACAACTGCATACAGAGATATTTTGAGAGGGTGTATTAGAACCATCTGCGAAGCAAAACGAAATGTTTTTTTTTATTGCAGTCGTTACAATTTAAATATGGCAAGCTAAAGTTTAGGTATTTTTCTGCCTTTTCTCTGTCCCACGTGTTGTCATTGCATAAACATACTATATTTGTGAAGTAAATATGGTGACCTTGAAATATCTCATTGTAATGATCTAGGTAGAAAAGAAAATTAATTTTATTCTTGGGAGCTTTTTGATGTGCATCATAGCCTGATCAAGCTTCAAAATCTAGGTACGTCTAGAAATACGTATAATATATATATATATATATATATATATATATATATATATATATATATATATATATATATATATATATATATATATATATATATATATATATATATATATAACTGGGAAGAAAAAACCTTCGGTGAAAACAGCAACAACGGACGATTTATTCTTCGACGTTTCGGCCGGAGTCCGGCCTTCGTCAGGAAGAACTCTTACACATGAACGCGGGTGGTATTTATACAATTCTACGGTCGAGTCCGTGTTTCAAAAACGGCGGGATGATGGTTGGAGTTTCCAAAGAAGCGTAGGAAAAGTTCCAGATGGGCAAACGTTTATACAATGCTACGGTCGGGTCCGAATTTCGGCGAAGTGACGGTTAGAGCTTTCGTGAGAGGGAAGCGTAGAGCAGTTCGTATCCGGGTGAAGAAGCTTGACGGTCGGGGCCAAGTTTCAAGGACGGCGGGATGACGGTTGTAGCTTCTTGAGAGAGGGCGCAGGGTGGCTTTGTGTCCGGGCGGGCAGGGGTGACCTGGACGATAACGTACAATAGACGAAAGGTACGCGCGCAAACTAAAATGCTGTCTCAAAAAAAAAAAAACGGCATGGTCATTTGTGTTGTTTTATGGGGCATGCATGAGTCAGACCTGGAAGGGAACAATGTCGAACCTAGAAACAAAAGGAAAGAAAATGAATATCAAAACCTGGAAATAAAAGAGCAAAGTTGATGGTCCAGTTCCGGTCACAAACACAGTACCACTGCTAACAATGAAATCTAAAACCTAAAAAAAAAAAATCTCCCTTGATCGTTGTTGCTATTCGTCGGTTAGCATTTTAATCGATGCCAGAGTACCCGGGCTTTCATTTATTCCTTGTTTAATTGTGTTAAATCGGTAAATTAGGTAGGATTCACGCTGTTCACGTTCGCGATTTGATTTAAATCAAGATTCTGGGAGCGTCACTGACAATTTATCAAATGAGTGTTTTGAGAGAGCGAAATGTTTGGATAGAGGCAGTGTCGGAAGATTTATGGCGTGAGATTTGTGATTATTAAAGCGCAGTCTAAATGCCGTTCTAGTCTGCCCTATGTATTGCATTTTGCATACGGTACACTCGAATAAGTACACGACGTTCGACGAGGCACATGTTAAGTGCCCTTTAATTTTCATCGAGAAGTGCGAGTGCGTGCTGCTGGCCGTGTTTGTGTGCTGCATCTGTTTACAGATCAGACATCCTGGGTGCATGCAAGGCATACATTCGTTAGGTGGCGGCAATGAATTTATCCGAGAGTTTACAAGCGTGTCTTTGAGGTTACGCGATCGTCTGTGGACTACCCCAGGGGCGGATGGAAACGCGCGTTTAAGGCGCTCGCTTTGTTCGAGAATGTTATAATGTCGTCTTAAGATATTATTTACATTAGGATGATTCATGCTATAAGTTAGATAGAGATTTGTGCGTTGTGTGTCGCTTTGCGTGGGGCGCGGGCTGATAAGGTCTGCTCGGTTCAGCTGCTTGGCTTTTCTGATTGCATCGTCGATTATACGGGGTGGATACTTTTGTTTCTCTAGCACTGACTTTAAACTTTGGCTGCTCGCATCAAAATCTGTCTCTTTGGAACAAATTCGTTTGAAACGATGAGCTTGGCTATGGGGAATGCTGTTCTTGCAATGGTGTGGGTGGTCGCTTTGATAATGCAGGTATTGCTGTCGGTCTGTTGGCTTACGGTATAGGCTCGTGGCGAGTTTACCTTCCTCTATTTTAACATTGACGTCTAAGAAGTTTATTTCGGTTTGAGAGTACGAATGTGTAAGGCGGATGCTCTAATGAGCAGAGTTGTATCGATCTATGAAGTCCACCAGCTCCTCCTCAGTGTGCGACCAGACAATAAATATATCATCTATAAACCTTTTGTATTTTAGCGGCTTTACGGGACATTCAGAAAGGAACTGAGACTCTAATTTTCCCATGAATACGTTGGCATAGTTCGGGGCCATTTTGGTGCCCATCGCGGTTCCGCTAACCTGCCTAAAGTATTTATTGTTAAATTCAAACGTGTTGAGTTCTAAGACAAGCCTCGCTAGAGTAGCGACGACGTGTCCATCTGGGGTATCCGGTTGTTTGTGGAGTACGTACATGTCAATTAACGAACTTATCCCATCATCGTGTGGGATATTTGAATACAGCGATGACACATCCAGTGTAACCAGATATGATTCTTTTGGTATGCATAAATTTGATATTTCCCTTAAGAAGTGAGTTGTGTCTTTAATGTACGAATCGAGACTTGTAGGTATATGTTTAATTAAACTGTCTACATATCCTGATATGGGTTCGGTTACTGTACAATACATCTGCCAGACAAAGAGCGAAAAGGGGGCAGAGAGGGGGGTAATTGGAAGGGCGACAATTTGGCCGTTCACACAGGCTGTACACAACTCGGTCGCCCCGGGCTCTCCACAATGCCACACTTGACCACGTCAAATTTGTATATGAGATGACGGGCATGAAATTTGTAGGGTTCTCGTCCGATTCCCCGGGCCCCTGTCTCCGGATGAACGTGACACAGCAAACGCATAGCTCTCGGCAGAAGGGGTTTATTCCACTCACATTCTGCTGGGGGTTTCGGGATCGGGAGAGGTACTCGAGGAAGCCTGGAGGGGGTGCGCCGCCACTGTATGCCGCATGCCGAGCGTCCCTGCGGTGCTAGTGCACACCGCATCCTGGGGACGCTGCCGTCGAGGGTCGAATCCGGGGTCTAAGTCCGGACCATGTCACCGGGCCGTCGCCCGAGCCGACGTCGCGGCCGCCACCACCGCGAACGTCCGTCGTGGCCCGTTCCCCGCGCAAGAGTCTCTTTCCTATTTCCCGTCGTCCGAGCTTTCCCCGTTGTCCCCGCCGTCACCGCGCACCAGACAGGCGGGAGCCTCCTGTCTCCCATCGTGGGCGGTCTCTCGCTGGAGCTCCCGTCCGGCTCTGCCGTGCAGCACGTGCAGGGCCTCGGGCGCCGACGCTGTCCGGGAGGGGGTCCTAGGATGTCCGCCGCCGACACCGCCAATGTCTTCAAGATGGGTCCCGAGGGAGGAGGTACTCGGGCACCAAGCTTCAGAGGCGCCGCCTCGCCACGGCGGCATCCGAAAAGGAGTCTTCATGCGCCGGCGTCCGGTTGTCAACCAGAGGGGGCTGATGAGACCCCACACCATCCCCCCTCAAACCAAGGCCCGGGTGTCATGAAGGTCAGAAGTGGAGGTTGCGCAGATGACCCAAATACTGCACGGGAGCTCAGCTGCGTGTCGCCGATAATGGCGATCACCCTTGATGATCGCGGCGAGGGTGCCAAACGAGGCAAGCCCACGGGGACCGTTCACACGTCTGGAAACTCGACCAGGTAGCGCACGGTCCAGCAGCGGGCCCAGAGCACCACCGCTCACAGCGCGCACGGGCACAAAGTCGCACACAATACACCAACATTGAAAGTCCCTTCACCCCAGTGTTCCAGACAGAAAAACAAACGCTAACAAATCGCGGCGCTGAATATCGCACAGCGTGACGAAACCAAATCTTCAGCTCAGTGGGCATGCCACAAGATACAAACGAAGCTCTTCGTTCTAAAACTATTAAGCGTACACTCATCAAGGTCGTCACGCTACATGTTCGAAAGACGTACCCAAAAATACAACTAATCATCAAGTTCAAAAGCATGCAACAATACTAAACTATTATCGAAATGTTTAGTTATTAGACAACCATTGTTATTATACAAAACAACCCAATCGCTCTCTACTGAAATGTTGCATAATCTACGAAAGCGCTACAGAATCGCTTTTCCGACAACAGAATTCACTTCTCTCACAGCTAAAACCACTTGTGATGAAAGCACAAAATATCAACACAAAAGAAAACTGTCTGCACGTCACAAGCAGCTACATATCCTACACCGTTCGCGAGGTGTGATACACAATGCGGAGGGCAAGTTCGTCTGCTTCTCGCGCAGGGGTAGCGGTGACGTCAGATCGCCGAGCCCTGATTGGCTGATCGCGGTCCCCTATCTGAGCGTCGTCTGCTCCTTTGCAACGTCGTCTGCTCGCAACGTCGTCTGCGTCTGTCTTACATTTCCTGCGACTTTTGCAAATGGAGAGGCCAATCTTACGCCAAAAATATGCGTAAGACAAAACTTAAAAACAAATTCGTATTCACGAACCGAAATTTTCGTAAGTTTTGCGCAGGTTACGACAAAATCCTACGACAGCTCCGAAGCTACGCACTTGTTACGATCAAATCAGCATGGCCGACAGCGTCGCGGTCGCGACGACCAACGGACGTTTATTTTTCTACGTGCGCTTCTCTCGCGTCCCGACTTCAAGCAGCAAGAAAAAAGTAAAAAGTACTTGAACCAGACCACGACGAACAAGATCGCTGGATCCACAAACACCCGGGAAAAGCTCCAACGGCCACGATTCCACCAACACCGACGAAGCGAACTCGGCAGATAGGCCTAGCAGCCACTCCGACTCGGTGACCGTCTGCCCACGACCGGCTGGCGTGCTGAATGGAATGTGCCCGCGCGACCCTTGTGAACCCTTCCCGTATTATACTGTGATCACTGACCTCAATTTTAGATTAAGAGGTCAATCTCTTCCTCTTGTCATCTCCTTGTTTTCCGAGGCAACGGTGACTCTCGCCGGTGAAAAAGCGGTGAATATCCGACAGACGCAGGAAAGGTAAAGAGCCATCGCTTTGACTAGCAGACGTAAAGCAGACGACGTTAACTGCGCCAACCCGCCGACGCCGTTAAAGAATGAGGAGTCTTGCCGCACACGAAAGGGGGAAAAAGTATTTGGGAGGGAACTTGCGGACACTAACACGCTCACTCTCGGTTCTTAGCAAACAAACCTCGGCGTCTCGGGACACCTCGCCAGTGAGTACTTTGACTTCCCTCCTTGATGCGCGTCTGCTAGTTGTTCGACAAAAACAACGAACCGCTCGAGTAATTTCATCTGCCTTCTCTGAAAGGCGAAGTCGAGCTCGCGCGTAAAGACCTGCACTTCCGAAAGTCGCAGGAAAGGCAAGACAGACGCAGACGACGTTGCGAGCAGACGTTGTTGCAAAGGAGCAGACGACGCTCAGATGGGGACCGCGATCAGCCAATCAGGGCTTGGCGTTCTGACGTCACCGCTACTTCCTTTCTCATGCGCAGAAGACGAAAATGAGCCCACTTGCGAGGCGTATAACCAAACGAACAAAACCTGCCGCTAAAAGTACCAATTAACATTACGCACATTCACGTAGACATCATTCGCGACTCTTACGCCACATGCAAGCCACGACTACGCTACGTAGCATGCCGTCATCGGGTCGGATAACACCCCGAGAGGCCCGTGTCCCGCGGTACCGGCCATTGAGACCAGCACAAGGGGACAACGTTTTGATATGCCGGATGATGCGCCCAGCAAGTGTGTTTGGACGTCCTTTTTACAAGGCTTTGTCCGCAACATCTGGCCGTGTACCAGAAGTTGCCGCGTCACAATTCGGGGATGATCTCCAAACAAGAGCGAAGAGCGTGCAACAGGGGTACACACCGAAGTGTAGTGGAGTAACCACTGTGAGTCCTGGCCCTGCACAAGCTCGAAAGTTGAGATCAACGCATTGATGCACATTCAAGTTCTCCCCCGACCAAGCCACAACACCGCATGACTGAAAAGTCTTCTTGCGACTGTCAAGGTCGGCCAGGATCGAGCATTGGAGGTACCTCATCTACGCGTCTCGCAACTCTTCTATTCTCAATCCAAGCGACGAGCCCTTGGATGAACGCAGCAGGGTACGCACAAAGCCCGCCCCAGACCAAGTCAAAACAGTGCATAACTCAAAAGTCTTCTTGCGACTGGAAAGACTGGCCAGGTTCGAACAATGTAAGCACCCCGCACGCGCCTTTTATCTTCCGCGCTACAAGCGCGACACCGAAGTGCCATATAATCTAATCGGCCGATCTTGGAAATGGACGAGCTAATAAACTATATTTGCTTTGCATTAACCGTTTCCGCAGCGTCGAAGTGTTTACCACATTTACCGCTGGCTTCCAACACCCGCTGGTCATTCATGCAAAAGCTGCAGTTTGTACAGCGACGGGCTGACCTAACGCACAACAGTTATAGGCCGCCGACGGCCATGCCGCTGCCATCATTTCTAGGCTTCCCGGGCATCCGCCGACGTGAACCGTACGTTTTCCCAGGCCTCCCGCGCAGCTGTACAGGATAAAACTATTAACAACTCGTCCCATTATCACAAGACCGCCACCTCCTCCGTGAGGCTTTTCGCTACACGAGAACGGCTCCTTCCCCACCTAGCCGTCTTTCCCCCTAACTCTAACCCGTTATCCCTCCGCACGCCCTCGCGTCCCAACGCGTACACAAACACGGCGGAGAACCGGTACCATGCCCAGCGGCAACGCAGGGCACGTACTTTCCCGCCCCTTCTCCGGGCATGGGGACAACAACTCGAGAGTAATCTCCGCCCGAAGCGCAAACTCCGATATGGCGGTGTGAGGGTCCGGCAAAAACTGCACGCAATTAAGCGGGATCAACCTCATGACTCTACAGCCAGGGACGAACAGAAGATAACAATCGCGTCAACCTGGACCCCACGGAGCATTACACACAGCCACTGATAAGGTGGGCACGGAAACTCGGTGGCTCTCAGAATTCCGATGCATTCACACCAGGCATCGCGTATCCGGCAACACTTGGGTGGGATTAGTCCCAAGGTGTCACCTCTGGCCGCAAGGTACTACATCAGTGCGGACGAAACCACAAGAGCGCATATTGTACCCAAACGCTGTGGACGCACGGAATTCAAAACCGCGCCGACAGCTCAAACAAGGCCAGCTGGGAGCGAGCGTGCAGTAAAACTAGAACGCTAGGCTCCCTCGGACAAAATGCAGTTCAAGAATAATTTCTCAATGCAGTCCGTGCAACCGCCGTCCCCAATGGAAGTAGTATTGAGATACTCCCACAGCGAACCCTCTCTGACGCGAGCAATCGAAAACAGTCAATCCAAGATACTGCAACGATAAGCGAACAAAGGCGGCTGCATGCGTCACATCGCCGAATAAATGAGCTGACATCTCACCCATCGGACGCGGACGGCCGGAGGCGTAGTTGGGGTGACAGAACACCCGACACTGCAGGCCTCGAAAAGGGCGGGAATTTCCACGCACACTGAACACTTGCGCGGCATCAAGAGGCTGAGGATAAACCTGCCAGCATCCGACGGCACAGCCAAACAGTGGATTAAGGCGCTCCTCGCCACAGGGGATAAACTCCTGGTTGTTTGGGACAAAGGATTGTCAGCAGAGACAACGTCTAGGTCCGCGCTTCCTCATCAAGCAAACGATCATGTCGGATCTCGTGCGGCGTTGCTACAACGAGGATCGCCCCCAAAAGGAGTGCGGAAGCAATGCCCCAATCCAACCGGAAACAGGCCAGGAATCGGAACTCTAGCCTGACTGTAAATCAGGCCCCACGTTGGGCGCCAAATATGTAGGGTTCTCGTCCGATTCCCCGGGCGCCTGTCTCCGGATGAACGTGACACAGCAAACGCATAGCTCTCGGCAGAAGGGGTTTATTCCACTCACATTCTGCTGGGGGGTTTCGGGATCGGGAGAGGTACTCGAGGAAGCCTGGAGGGGGTGCGCCGCCACTGTATGCCGCCTGCCGAGCGTCCCTGCGGTGCTAGTGCACACCGCATCCTGGGGACGCTGCCGTCGAGGGTCGAATCCGGGGTCTAAGTCCGGACCATGTCACCGGGCCGTCGCCCGAGCCGACGTCGCGGCCGCCACCACCGCGAACGTCCGTCGTGGCCCGTTCCCCGCGCAAGAGACTCTTTCCTATTTCGCGTCGTCCGAGCTTTCCCCGTTGTCCCCGCCGTCACCGCGCACCAGACAGGCGGGAGCCTCCTGTCTCCCATTGTGGGCGGTCTCTCGCTGGAGCTCCCGTCCGGCTCTGCCGTAGCACGTGCAGGGCCTCGGGTGCCGACGCTGTCCGGGAGGGGGGTCCTAGGATGCCCGCCGCCGACACCGCCAACGTCTTCAAGATGGGTCTCGAGGGAGGAGGTACTCGGGCACCAAGCCTCAGAGGCGCCGCCACTACGGCGGCATCCGAAAAGGAGTCTTCATGCGCCGGCGTCCGGTCGTCAACCAGAGGGGGGCTGATGAGACCCCACAAATTTTAAGAGAGAATGTAAAACAGGAGGACCAAAGAGGCGACCAACTCGTCGCAGAAAACAACTGTCCGGTATCGGTAAGCGCCAAGCCGCGCCGCACTGCCCCGAGGGGGCGCCGCGTCGTCGGCTGACAGAACCGGCGCTCCCAGAGATAAAGCGCGAGTCCCGCCGCAAACGGCCCAGACACCATCCGCGACCATAGGGCGCCACTATTACACTCGGAAGACGACCAAAAATCAATCGCAGTGTCAAATAAATCTTCGCACAACACATTCACAACAGCCGAAAACAACTGGGTATCCCAGGACTTTCGTTAATTCCACATTTTACAGCATCAAACTTATAGATCAGGTGGTCTTCTTTCAGTTCGCGTTCTAGATTTGATTTAAAGACAGATTGAAGCAGCGTAACAGAAAGTTTATCGAATGAGTGTTTTGGTAGTGTTAGATGTTTGGAAAGTGGAAGGCTGGGCACTTTGGTGGAGTGGGATCCATGATTATTAAACCTTTCATTGAATGCTCTCATGGTTTGTCCTACGTACTGCATCTGACACACCTGACACTCGAGAAGGTAAACGACATTCGGAGTGCAGCACCGGAGATCTCCGGAGATTTTCATGCTAAAGTTTGATTTCGTACTCCTGGCAGTATCAGTCGTCACCATGTGGGGGCACACCTTGCACTGAGGTTTCCCACATGGGCTGCACCCCGAAGACTAGGCGCGCGTTGTGCGCGAATGTACGAGGGTGTCTCTCAAATTTTTGAACGTCGGTATACTACGCGGGGAGGTGATGGGATTATTTGTTTCAATCGTTGACTCTGTTCAATTATGTTTAAATGTTTGCTCAGGACTTTGTTGACGTTGGGAGCGTTATTGTTATATGTCATGACCAGGTTGGTCTGCCGATGGTCACTAGTTACCTTGCCATGATTGGTCAAAATATCTTCGCGGTCAAGTGCTCTGGCTTTATCAATGGCGTCTTCAATCACGCCAGCTGGATGCCTTTGCTGCAAGAGCACCCCTCGGAGATCGGCGACATTTCGTTCACATTCTTGTTTTTCTGAACAGATGCGTCGAAACCTGTGGGCCTGACTGTACAGAATTCTGCTTTTACAATGACGCGGATGAGAGCTGTGATAATGCAAGTATTTTTGAGAATCGGTGGGTTTTCGATAAAGCCTTGTTTGTAGCTTGTTCCCCTCCACGCTCAAGGTTACATCCAAGAAGTTTATTGACGTGCGAGAGTATTCATGCGTGAATTTGATGTTCGGATGTGCTCCGCTGAAGCGCTCAATTAAAATGAGCAGTTGATCTTTGGTGTGGGTCCAAATCAGAAAAATGTCATCGATAAACCTTTTGTAAAATATGGGTTTGAGGGGAGACGCTTCAAGAAACTGTGATTCAAGGGCGCCCATAAAAATGTTTGCGTAGTTTGGGGCCATGTTTGTACCGCATAGCTGTGCCGCTGATTTGGATGTAATGGCTGTTATTGAATTCAAAACTGTTCAACTCCAGAACCAACCTGGTCAGTGTTGCGACAACGTCTACTTCGGGTGTGTCCACCCGCCTGTTGCTCGCGTACGCGCTCAAAAGTGTCGCCACGCCATCATCGTGGGGTATGTTCGTATAGAGGGACGAAACATCCAAAGTAACCAGAAACGACCCGTCCGGAATAGTGACCCGCGCAACCTCCCTCAGAAAGTGACCTGTGTCTTTTATGTAAGATGGGAATGTGGGTGGAATGTGTTTTATCAAATTGTCTACAAAGCTCGAAAGTGGTTCAGTTAATGTTCCATTTCCAGAAATAATAGGGCGACCCGGGTTTCCAGTTTTATGAATTTTCGGTAACATATAAACACGGCCGGTGGTGGGCTGCGTTTGTTTTAGGCCTGCTCGAACTTTCGACGTGATCTTCTTTTGTCTGACCAATGTCAAAAGTGCCTCAGTTACAATGGTTGTATAATGCGGAGTAGGGTCGCATGTAAGATGTTTGTAAAATTTTGAGTCGTTTAGTTGGCGGAGGCCCTCTGCCAAATAATCGTCCGAGTTCATTATAACGATTGCTCCACCTTTATCGGCGGGCTTTATAACGATGTCTGTCCTTAAGCTGAGTGATTTAAGGGCATTCCTCTCATGCAATTTGAGGTTTTGCCTGCCTGGTCTCTTTTGCCTAAATTGATATATATATATATATATATATATATATATATATATATATATATATATATATATATATATATATAAATCGCGACGCTCGGTACAATTAAACAAATACAAGCTTTTCAACTGTCCCGAGTGTCGCACGTTAAAGACGAAGCGCCAATCACCGCAATAAAAAAGGAAACTTGCCAAATGGAAATGGCGATAAGACATTTGACATTCAAGTTGACGTCTCTACTACGGTTCACATCTCCGCGAAATGCATATAGTATCACAAAACAAACAATTTTTTTTATTATTATTGAACATGAATATCATTGATTGCGGCAACTAATGTTCTGCGAGAAAAAAAAAGTAGATTCCAGAGGAGAACGTTTTTCCTTTACAGCATCGAATGTAATTACTGAAATGTATTCATCCGTAACGTTTTGTTGAGATATTTGGTTGTGCACACATTCAATGAGAGCTTAAGGAACGCTGGGAAGGATGGGGCAACTTTTGAGTATCTTAGGGGGCTCCGAAGCAAATGAGATTCCGGCATTGGCCGATAGGAATGTCGAATAATAATGAACCAGAAAGCGTCATTATTATAGGCTCCGCTCTGCGTTTCTTACTACATTGTCAGTAATTATAGTAATAAGTGTATATTTCCCCGGCGAACAACCAAGAAGATACGGTGGCGGGGAACACTAGCTCAAAAGCAGCATTTGAGGCCAGACGCTTCTGAACGAAGTGGTTTTCTATATGTGTAAATAGTGTAAATAAAACCTTACGTAAAGTAACGCGCCTTTGCAAGTGTATATTGTATCCACAAACAACAGAAACAGTACATATAGAGCAAATGTACATATATAGTGCACATGGCCATTACAAGTACATCACGTTTCGTAGTCAGAACGTAACTGGCAAGCAAAATGCGCGTTCCTAGCTGGCGAAATGACAGAGATCACGAGACACGAAAGCTGAGTTCTCGAAGGTTACGCAGCCGAAATATGCTATGAGGACATTACGCGGTTTAGCTACTGAAGCACTAAATAATTAAGCTATGGATTACACTCTTGCTTATTCCGGCGAGTTTTTATTTTTTTATTTTTAAATAGCTTGAATATTTTATTGCTTACAACTATATATTGAAATTCCTCTTAGCAATGTGAGTCGCGATGAATAAGAATTACATACGTACTTTTGTTCTACAGTAGCAGTAATTTAAGAATAATCGGAAGTCACCACTTAGAAGCAATATTTATCGCGCATTATAAACAGCTACAACTGAGGTCCTCGACGTATTTTACACAAACCCTCCTTCGCGCACAAAAGGTGTGGTCCGATCTCCGTAATAACTATGGTATGTGGTGTTCCGACCTATTTTTATTATGTCTGAGTCTGGGTGCCCCTAAAATTAACTCCAATACCATGCGTTGGCAACTCTGCTTACCAAACGATCTGCCGAAAGCGAAGCGATAAGCATGGCCGTTTTGTAGGTCGAGAAAACGAATCCATACTTCCACGCCTCCAAGCCCGCAGATGCAGCCTGCAGATAGAGCAAAATATTTGACTGGAACACATTCTTCTGTTTGTGTACTACGCTAAGAATAAGTTTTACTGTTTACGATGGAAGCATTTTATCGGTAGTGATGTCTGCCGGCAAGATTGAACTTGGCAGACATCCACACTGCCAGATCTAAAATAATAAAAAAGCAACACGATGTAGAGGCACAATGAAACAAATCACGACGAGAGTCAGGTTGTTATACTGGACGGATGCTGGAGAAATTGAGGCCAAATATTATTATCTTGACTCGACATTTGAACTTTGGATGGTCATTTAGAAATCTTTCTTGAATACCAGCTGAGCGTATAGGAAAAGCGAAGGAGAGGAGAAAACAAAGAACCACACTGCTGGTGGTTTTCTCCTCTCCTTCGCTTTTCCTCTACGTTCAGCTGCTATTCAAGGAAGCATGTCAAACCAACCGGCTCAGCTCCAGGCCGTCACAATTTAGAAATCCTTGACAAATAGCGAAGACTTAAAAAAAAAAACGCCTCAGAAAATCGAAAATGCTCGTTTTTACCTTCTCGCGTAGGATTTGGGAAGTTAGCCATACCGTCTACATTTTACTTCCTTCAATCATAGTTTTACCTTTAAAATCAAAAGACGGTACCAAGATTTTGGTTACATCGAAGATACACAAGAACGAATTGAAAGGTATTACTTCATCAAGCAATATAGCTCTTCTTTTAGTTAAAAAGATATCGCGAGTTTCTCGGATGAACCTCAATAGGCATTACGAGGGCTCATGATGCACAAATAAGTGATACTTCTGATTTTAATTAACAAAATATGGTGAGTTTCTTGCATGGACCTCAATCGACATTAGGAGGGCTAATGATGTATGAATAGGTGACCAGACCAATAACGTCTGCCGAGAAGCTGCCAGTGATAGACGGACCTAAATCAATCATCAACTGTGGCCCACTGCAGAATCTGGGGAACTGTGCTGAAAGTTATTCAGTCAAATAGCCACTTATTGCTTTCGGCAAGTAATAAAGGTTATTATTGACAGTGAAGTTTAAACTGCAATTTTAATACTTAAGAATACTTCACCGCGGTCATCTGTGCCAATGCCCCCAATTTAAGCAGATGAAGATTCAGCATCATCAGAAAATACTTCGCACTCCTAGTCCTACTGTACAACAAAAAAGGGAGGGGAATCACCATTCCTGGACTATCATCTAATTATCGCTGCTGGAAATACAGCCACCTCTTCAGTGCACGCCGTATAAATATATTCGCTTTAATTTAAGGAGTTAAATCATTTCAATATTAGGGCCCATATTTTATACGTAATTTAATTGTAACAGGTTCTCTTTTCGTTTCCAAAAGTATAATTTGGCACACTGCGTAAGAACCTTTCCCATAACATGAAGAACTAAGTGAGCAGATTTCTTATTTCTGAACAAAAAATCCGGCTCCTTTTCGTCGCTAAACAAAGAGGCCGGGATAGCCCTCGTCCGCATCAGTACTGGCACGACTACTTACGAGTGCTGGATAAAAAGGCTGGATCAGCTAAAAGGCAGCCGAAGTCCAAAACTGGAAGTGCATAATGGGAAGGCGCCAGGCCTTCTGCCTCAGCCGAGCAAGAAGCCGCTTGTCCTTGGGGCTGTCAGGGAGCTGATTCCCTTCAGGGAAAACTCCGTGCTTCCAGCGTGCCTTCTCGTCTCCTTGAGGAACGTCCAGCTTGCCCCTCCGAAGGTGTTCTGCGTCGCTGAAGGCGTTATTGTCGTACGTCTAGATGCTGAAAACCGGCAGGCTCGGTTCACCGACGCCGGTGGAATTCACTTGCGTTTTCATGACTCCGCCTTGACTGCACGGTCGTCAACAGCCCCTATAGCACTCCATACTTCGTCTCATCCTACGATGGACTAAAGGCCAAAGCCACAGGCCGCCAGGTCCAATCACCCTCACGCTAAACTATGACACGCTTAGCATTCATTAGGTTTGGACGAATAAGGCTCCGAATCCAAAAAAGCTCCGTCATTTTTATAGCTTCGACACTGCAAAGAGCTAGTACATCATGGCATTCTTTGCAATGTGAAATTGTTGAGTCACTCATTGCTCGATCCGAACCACTGTCCTCCCATTCCCATCAGTGATCCGAGACGCGGGCACCAATACGTGCATCGGAGCCAAATACCACGCAATGTCTAAGTGGCTCGTGATTGGATCTGGCGGTTCTTAGCTTCTGCCTTTAGTCCATCGTGGGGTGAGACGAAGTATAGACTGGTTACC